>JAHWFP010012027.1:0-22452 GCA_023313725.1 Lithobius niger | reverse complement strand
CCCTTGCGGGTTTATGGTGGGAGCTTCCTTCTGTCCCAAACTCTTCTAAATCTATTCAACCCTTGGCTAATCTAGCAATTCTGACCCTTGCGGGTTTATGGTGGGAGCTTCCTCCTGTCCCAAACTCTTCTGAATCTATTCAACCCTTGGCTAATCTAGCAATTCTGTCCCTTGCGGGTTTACGGTGGGAGCTTCCTCCTGTCACAAACTTTTCTAAATCTATTCAACCCTTGGCTAATCTAGCAATTCTGACCCTTGTGGGTTTATGTTGGGAGCTTCCTCCTGTCCCAAACTCTTCTAAATCTATTCAACCCTTGGCTAATCTAGTAATTCTGTCCCTTGCAGGTTTGTATAGGAGGTCCCTCCTGTCCCAAACTCAACAAATCATACCCAACCCTTGGCGACTAATCTAGCAATTCTGTCCCTAGCGGGCTTTATAGGACTTTTTTCGACTTAAGACCGTGTTACTGAACGAGGGTTGTATGTGACAGTGAGCTAAAGAAACAGATTTCATGGTAACACTTCGCAATATAGAACTTTATCTTTTGATTCTTCACACTTCAATTCATACACGAAACTCCAAACATAACTGCAATGCGAGTTTGATGCTTTTTTTGTACAAGTGGAAACAATTAAGTGAAAAAAAAACAACCTTTTAGATTCTATGTAAAGCAACAGTGATACTACGCCTTATTGGCTGCGGAGCTAGCATCTGGAGGCGGATCTAGCTTCGAGGGGCACTGGATGAAAATGAAGGTAAAAAATAACGGCGTCTTTAGTCAATCAAGCAGACGCTGCGAGAGAGGATTTATTAGGCTAAAAATTCCAGTTTTTTTTTTAATATGTTGGCAGCTGCTGCAATTTCCAGTAGGTGGAATCTTTTCTTTTCCAATTTACAAGTTTAATCCAAATTTCAAAGGGTAAGGGATTGGACAATCAACAGTTGTTGCTCGGGCAGTGCATGGGTGTTTTACTTAATGACATAAGACAAGCAGAATAACAAAAGTAACGTTGTTCTGTCCCGTCCCTTATCCTGCGAAACTTACATTAAGATTGTAAATAATAAAAAAAAAAAGATGCTACTTCATGGATATTGCAACAGCTGCAAACCAATAAAAGAAAAAAAATCGCGCATTTTAGGCCTAAGAAAGCCGCTTTCACAGCACTGCTCTACTTTTACTTCCATGTACCCCAGCAGCTAGGTCTGCTAACCGCGCAGTGAACATGTGGGCAGATATACAAATTTATGATAGGGGTACAGTGACTTCTGAGTTTGTGGCGGTCTCCCCCAACGAAATGGTCACCCCTCCCCCCCCCCCCCCAACATATTTCTACATTCTCAGGTCGAAATTGACTCTGAGGCTACTGTGTGCTATCAAGTGTAAGATTTGGATGGGAAGGTGAAAATTTGTGTGTTCATGTAAGTTTTCAGTGTCTCCAAATTACGAGAGCTGTGCAATGAAGTCTTGTGTTCGAGTCCCAGTCGGGGCACATTTCTTTCTCAGTTTAGTGTATCGTGTATCCTCACAAGGCCAGTCTTTAATGCAGACTGTTTGCTCCGTTTACCCCTTAACTTGTGATTTGTTACGTGAGGTCATTTTAAGTCCTTATCCTCGTATGTACGTAGCATGTAATTTGTCATTCGTGGAGCATTAAGGTGTCCCCCCCCCCCCGCTCCCCCGTAGACCCACCACTGAGTTAACATGGCAGTATTGCGCCTGACCTATAATTTGCAGACAGTACACCATCAGTAAGTGCCATACTGTACTCTGTTCTGACCAACTGTAGTTTCTGTTTTGTCCACACTCGATTTACGCAACACCCAGTTGAATAGTTGTGTCTCAGGCACCACCGCACTAGTCAAATTTGTTACAAAGTTGTTGTTGTTTTTTTTTTAACAAAAAGGGCGTTTTTCAAAAGGGCAGGTGGAAATGCAACCCCCCCCCCCTGTTCCCGGAAGGTTTTGGTTAATTCTCTAATTTTTAATTTTATTAATTTCTTTTGTGACTTAAGTCAGCCGAAGCAATTTAATGCTTATTTGGCTGAACCGGCTCAATTTTTAACATTACCGGAATTTTAGAGAAGAAGAAATATCTGGTAAAGGGAGGTGCCAACCCGGGGATTCGATCCGGGAAACCTCCGATCTTCGTATGGGCCGAAACATTGGCTAGAATAGTTCCCATTGCCGCTGAACGAGCATGGTAGTCTCTTACGCTACTCTGGACGGCAGTCCTTTCTTCAGAAAGTAAAGTCATTCTTATTATGCGGAGTTAACACGTCACTGTTTACGCACTGTAGACGAGCGTACCAAAGCTCCTAGGTTGTGTAGATCGGCTTAAATGACTAGCTCTCCATTTTTCCCATCCCATCAAAAAAAAAAAAATGTCATTCGCAACGTTTTGATTGACGGCTAGATTTGATTGAATTTAACAAAGTCATGTCTCACAGGAAAGCCGCACAGAAACAATAATTTTTAAAAGATATTAATCTGTTTTTTTTTTATGTTACAGGTGAAGTTCACAGTGGTTTTGTGCCTGATAACCAGTCGACAGCGTCCCGGAAATCCCTCAACCTTCAACCGGTCATGCTAATGCCCCCTGGCGGAGACCACGATCGTTACTCGGAGTACTCGCAGCGTACTGGCAGATCACGTGCAACTCCTCCCTACCGAGCACAATATGGCCCACCGGTTAACAATTTCCAGTTTTGAAGAAAACATTCGCTTTCCTAATTTGTTGGAACTGCTTACAGGCAGCTAAATCGCTATTATTACCCATGTGGAAAGCTGCACGATGATAAAAACTGAAATTTACAAACGGGTTTAAAACCGGTTGCAGCTAACAGAGACACCTAATCACAGGTTCAAGGGAGCCACAGTTTTCGTCTCATATGGCCTTAAGTTTATGGATGGCACTAATTTGCCTCCAGAGTGCAGGAGTTGTCGGCTGCAGATTGCGTTGTGTTGCAGGGAAACCAGTCGTATACTTCAGGGGCAGCTAGCAGACTTTCAGTCAGTTATAAAGCTGCCTGAATTTAACACAACGCATATTCACTATACACTCATTTTCGGTGTTTACGGATATACAGTGTACAAAGGTTTAGAATACTTTAATAAAAATACCGTATTACTGTATCAGGACTGTATTAACTAAAAATACGTATTTCTACGTACTGGTTTACACTGTAAATGGAAATAAAATATTAGTTTCGTCAGGAAAAATGATCATTGTGACGGCCCCTCGCCCCCAGAGGGCCCTCGTTCATCGGTTCCTGGTTTCCTGTACCCCATGCGTCTTGCAACATTAACTTAAGTAGATTTCACCGAATTTATCAAAACCGTCTCACATAGGGGAAAAAAACAAGCAAAATAATTGCTTTTGTACAGGAGTGGCTAAAGGAAGCCTATACGACCGGTCGCTGGAGTGTTTTTGTTGTTACCCCACGTTTAGTCGAACTACTGGTCGTAATTTCTTTCAGTTATATCCTGCGTTAAAAATTACACTATAGGATGTTAAACTAATAAATTTGGATGAAATATATCGCTCATGTTAGTCCAGGCAGTTGCAATTCGATAGAAGCTACGTTAAACGACCTTGCAGGTAAATCAGTAGTTCGTTGCTTCAAAACAAGGCCTACTTGGGAAGAAATTCACCTCCAAATTCACGCGCGAGCTGGGAAGTTATCACCTCTTAGATTCTGGTGATGTTGAAGCAGAAACTAAAAGCTTCTCTCCAAGAGGACTGTGTGACATGTGGTGGTTTTAGAACGTACATAATTGTTGGATGCATCGATGAGCAAAATGGCGGCCTACGTCGCGAAAGAAGTAAAAATAAATAAATACAGATGTAAACCTACTTCCTCTGCCTTTTGGACTTATACACAGGGTAGTCTAAAAGTCTGGTCACATGCAAATAACTGCCGATATAATGGTCCTACATTAACTCTGAAGAGATATTTGTAATGTAAGTCAGATATGGGGAAGCCAATGAAGATATTTTCAACCACATTTAAAACAGCATTCATTCAAGGTTTATCAGCATTCTAGTTTTCAAATGGCGCAAGATACAGCACAAAAGTGAATTTTTACAAAGTTTTACGCGAGCGTCAAACATGGCAAACTGCGAAAACAGATTGAAAATCGGTGTAGAATTGCAATAGTTATGAGGACAACAAAATAGCAACAAAGTCTTTCCTGAACGTTTTAACTGTCATATGTCATGCATGCCAAGCTTCACTGCATGACAGTTAAAACGTTCAGGGAAGACTTTGTTGCTATTTTGTTTTCCTTATAATTATTGCAATTATGCTCCGATTTTCAATCTGTTTTCGCAGTTTGTCATGTTTGACCCTCGCGTACAACTTTGTAATTTACTTTTATGCTGTATCTTGCGCCATTTGGAAAATAGAATGCTGATGGCCTTGAATGCTGTTTTCAAGGTGATTGAAAATATCTTCATTTTCAATAGGGCTTCCCCCTATCTCAGAATTAATGTACGACCATTATATCAGCAGTTATTTGCGTGTGACCAAACTTTTAGACCACCCTGTATATGTTAGACTGCCTGAGTGGGGAATCGGTCCAAAATATAAGTCCAAAAGGCAACGTAAATAGGTTTGCATCTGTATTTATTTAACTCTCGTTAAGACTTTGGCTTTCTGCCTTTGAAGAAGTGAAATAAAGGACCGGTCATTATTTATGGCCGGGGGGGGGGGGGGGGTTAAAAATTTAAAAAAAAAATTTTAATTACCCCCCCCCCGAGCCCAAATAAAAAAATTTTTACCCCCCCCCCCACCCCAGCCCCAAAAAAAATGCGTCTTCCCCCCCCCCCCCCAAATGAAAGCTTTTTTCGTATGCCTATTGAGACTGTCTGCAGATGGGGTCCTGTAGCCAAGATTAGTGCTGTAGCCAAATTAAGTAACACTCCGCACTGACAACTTACCATTAGTTGTAAGGAAAACGTGCCTTTTTTTTTTTTAAATAAAAGACACGTTGGGTTAAAAATTTTCTATAAACCACGATGTTCCTTACACCCATCTTGTGTCGAGTTTCATAAAATTAGTATAATGAATGCTTAAATTTAATCAGTAGACGGTTAGTTTTCAGCTCAATCGATCGAAATGAAACAAAGATATCAATGACGACACTGGCTGCACATGAAAATGACTAAATGAAGATTAGGCTAAAGGAAGGTTGGGGGTGGGGAGGTATTTGAAAACGAAAAATAAAGGAGTAAAATTCTCAACTCTCAAATTATAAAATTTAAATAAAAAAAATCAGACTCAGTTTACCAGCCACTTTTTTTTTCGTGTGAATATAATAATGATATGTCCCGAAAACTAAACTTGTTCAGGGTTCCTGCCAATCTTTTTAGCCGGTTGAAGTCGTCATATCAAACGTCAAGCTCTTTTGCCATTTGTCCCTTTGAAAATTGCTTACTGCACAGTTTTCAAGTATATTTCATTTAACGTTTGAATTCTTAGAGGAATTATCTAGGTGAAAGAGCTTTCTTAGCAGTTACGAGACGTAAGGCATAAAAGATCCTAATTTTTAATTAAAAAAAATTTTTGGGCCTTAGTAGGTATACATCAGTTTTTTTTGTCGTTGTCGAGAAGTTCACTGACGTCTTATTATTTAGAAACTAGCTGTCTCCTAGTTGCTAAATAATACGTCAGGTAACTTCTAGTTCTAGTAGGAAGCCATGTTTTCACACTACCTCGTTTTGTTGGCCATTGGATGTTGTTTCTGTTGTAGTATAGTTTGATAGCCCCGAGTTTTCCCATCAACACTGTCACAATGACGTTTGTTGCTAGTGGTTACTAGGTAATCGACATTACCATTCACACTGCTTACCGCTTGCCCTTTTTTATTGCTACGTTTCAAGAATGAACATGTTCGCCCTTTTATATTGCTGCCGTTGAAAGAATAAACATGCTCGCCGTTTTATACTACTACGACGGGTATGGTGGACCTGTTCAGTTTGACCCAAGTGGGAGGCGGGGTACAGTGGAAGATTCGTCGTCAGAGGGGTGGTACTCCTTGTGGGGAAGCTGTGCCACTTGTCAGGTAACACGATGGTGGGAGCATTTCTGTCTTCAACCTCGACAGTTTGTATGGTATGTTTGCAAGTTTGCTCTGTTGAGTCCTTTGATAGTCTGACTGTTCTGGGAGAATAAGTATGGTGAATCCCTATTTTGGGTTACGTTAGGGGATCTTTGTGCCGGTTGCAGACTCCGCATTTGTGGTAGAGCTGGCAGATTTGATTGTAGTCCTGGAGTATCTTGAGGACATCGGTATCGAGAGGGTCATGGCATTGACTGAGAACTTGAATGCCTTGAAGGTTGTTCACTCATGCCTTTCCAGTGCAGTGTCAAAATGTCAGCGGCTTGGGAGGTGGGCTCGGCTTTGTAGAGAGCACGCTTAGGTTGTCATGGGTCCCTACAAAATATTGGTGTGCCCGAAATCAGGTGCTGTGAACTCAACTAGTTTAGATCACAATGGGCCTGGGTTACATTCCCAGTCCAAGAACCTCTCTTGGCATTTATTGGCCAGTCGGTGTGGGAGGAATGAGGGTGAAATGACAGGCTTTGGACTCTGGAGATTGGGCTATTGGGTCTTTCACTGGGTGGTTGAGTGGGAAGGGATTTTCTGCGAAAGGCTGTGATTTTCCGGCTGTCTACTGGGCAAGTCTAGTTGGAAAGATTTAGCCGAGTTCCAGTATCAGGCTGTATAGACAGTCAGGAAGAGTTGTTGATGGACCACTTTCTCATTCTCTTCCCTCAGTTGATTTGCTCAACAATGGGATCCTTCCTTATGGGGTCGCTATGGCGGAAGTGGTGTACGATTGGCTTGATTGTCTTCGGTCGCCTTCCTGGTCAAGGGTTACTAGGCTTATTGCATCTTACGTCAGGGCTACGGCATATTGTAATCCTGGAAAGTTCCTTAGGATACCGCCGCCTGTTGTGCAGTTGACTGGAGAAATTCGGGTTTTGTTCTGGGGGCGATGGCCTTGCTATCCAGGCCCCAATAAACTTCAACAAACCAACCAATTGAGCAGTGATGAATCTGTGGCTGATGGCCATGTAGCTCGGGTGTCAGCAGAACCAAATCCAGTGAAATCTTTTTGGGTTAAAATTGTAGGGCTAGCCTCAGTTTATTCCTCCCCACTGTCACGGTCTCCAAATTTAGGTCAGTTCTACCAAGGTTACTAACTTCAACCTAGTGAAAATGGTTCTAGACCGCCGTAAGCTTTAATGTTACTAACTGAAACAAACTCAGAGCAAAAAGAAGTTTGAAAAATCAAGTTTCAGTGCCCTCAAGAATGAACCGAAAAGTTACTGATCAGAAAAACTACAACATAAACTGAAACACAGTTAAGCGTACTGCAACATGAGGAAACGCTGGAATTTTCAAGGTTTAATTTGTCCGTGGAAAAATTGGCCTAAGACCATTACGTACTAATCCGTAACAGAAGTAGTTATTGAACTGCCATACGTGTTAATTTGGTAACTAGAGAAAAATTACATGAAAACAAGACTACTGCTTTGAGGTGGTCCTACGTATTCGGTCTCAAAAACCTCTTACACTTTTTAGACAGTAAAACCACATTCAGATCTCTTAGTGACTAGACGATTGTTGATTGATAAATGTAGAAATGGAATCGGGTCGTGATCCTATAGGCAAATCTTCGCAAGAAAAGCAGCCTTATTCTGACAGTTCGCGTGAACGTACCGATGGTAAAGATCCGAACATTCTTATATCTCTATCAAAGCTTGCTCTTCGCTTAAAGCCGAAGGCACAATTGGACCGAATTCCCTTGACATGTCAAGCAAAGACAACGGAACCTCCGTCTTCTGCGCAGGCACAAGCAGAATCATCAAAAGATCAGAGCAACGACTCCACACAAAAATCGGAAATCATACGTCTACTTGTCAGGGCTAACACTAGGAGATGGTCTTATTAATTTCTTATTGCAGAAATAAGGAATCCAATTCATTCTCACTTAAGCCAATCTACTTACACTAAATCCGTTATTAAAGACTACCAAAGAACATTTCCAGTGAATCACAGAGTCTTCAGGAGCTTTCAGTAAGGAAGAATGGATTTCCTCTGATCGGTTGTCAGAACTGAATCCTGAAGCTAATCCTTCTGAAGTGTTGGTTCCGGATAAACTGCTACTTGAAGATTCATGTTCAACTTTCTTTGGATCTTTAATGACACGAAGTAATGGAACGTGCAAGTGAACATCATTTAACGAGTGCAGAGGAAAATGGGACATCTTCCGAAAGTTCATCAGGAGTAACACTAGTACCTTCATACTCGTTGCATCAAGACCTTGATGCTACACCAATTCATACCTTGCCAAATGAAATATTAGATCTTATCTTCTCTTTCTTGAGCATTAAACAAAGAATTCGGACGGAGTTGGTGTGCAAAAGATGGCGGTGGGTAGGAAAATGCCGCTCTTGGCGAAGTCCTTCCTGTCTTGTGTTTGACCCATCCAGATGGGAGAAGACTGATATGGGAAATAACTTCAATTTGACCGATTCTATTCTATCAGACGTTTTATCTCGATGTGGTGCAGGTATCAAACATCTAACCCTATCTAATCGTATTGGTCCAGAACGGGGTGAAAATTACCAGTACCAAGTCTCTACCACTGCGGCAGCAGTGTCTTTAATTGGAAAATACTGTCCTAACCTGAACGAAATTGAAGTAGGCGGCCTTCCTCTTAATGCAAAAGCTTTGAAAAGGTTGGCCCTGGGTTGCCGAAATTTGAAAATTGTGCGCTGGTGCATGTTCTATAGTAAGCGGGTTATGGTGGAAGGGTTAGCTGGGTTTTATGAACGGTGTGCAAACCTCGAGTCATTGACGCTGGAGCTTCCTAATGAAATTGACGGTTTTGAAAAGATTAGCAACAAACTCAGAGTTCTTCGTTTAGAAAAATGTGCAGGAAAGGGACTCAAATCGAGAGATCTAAAAAGCGTCATGAGTCGGTGCAATTTCATTGAAGAGTTAGCAGTGAGTGATTACAACGAAAACTCTCTGGATCCAATATTGCTTTTGCGTGTGTTGGACCACTACAGAAATACTCTCAAAGTGCTTGAATCAACAATCTGTCATCCTAAAAAGGTGACTTTCAATTGGTGCACTGCTCTTCAAATGCTACACAACCTGGAAAAGTTAACTATGTGTACAATGGGAATTCGACACGAATGCCCACGTCATCCAAATGGTGAATGCTTTGGTGAAACGAGCAGGCGTCTTAAAATTCTGGACTTGAGGGGTTCACTTTACGAGGACATTGACGAACTATTACTGATAAAATTACTTAACAGGTGCGAAGTACTTCGTGAATTACACCTATCAATCTGTTCCAATCTCTCACCAGAGTTCTTGATTTGTTGTCGGAAATTTATGGACACACTCAAAGTCCTGGAAGCGATAAGTATAAATTCTTGTAGTCATCAAGAATGGTGCGAAGCATTGAGCATCTTGCCAAATCTGCAAGAACTACAGCTGGACTTTTGCCTGAATATCAATGACGAAGTGGTAAGAACATTGGCAAATAAATGTGTCAATCTCAAAAGTCTGAGACTAAGGAGTACCGATGTGACGGATGATGGCCTACACCATCTTACGTCGTTATCTCAGTTGGCAGTTCTTGATGTGAGTAATTCGAACGGAGTGACCGGTCTAGGCATAAAAGCTATAGCCGAAAAAGGCCATCTGGAAGAGCTTTATATTGCTACTTGCTCTAAAAGAACCACTGTGAATGTTACTGATGATGACTGCGTTGCACTGGCAACATGTTGCCAAAATTTCCATTTTCTGGACGTTAGTAACGTCGCTGGCACAGCAAAAATAACCAATTTGTTAGTTAGCGCTTTTGGAACAGGCTTACAGAGGAGACTTTTAAAACGCCAGGTTACCCTAGTGGTGGGTGGTACATCTATTACCAAAGACGTTGAAATGTACGAAAGGCTGGAAGTGTTATTTGAATTCAGCGTGTTGCTTTCCCGTAGTTTTACTAGAACCAGACGTACATTTTGAAAGTTGGCTGCTTTTGGCTGTGTTAGTTTACAGGTTTCGGAGTGTATTTGAAATTATGTTTACTGTTAGTTTTTCATGCTGCTAGCAATCTGTGTATGTTCATGCAAAATACTAAGTGTGAGATTCAGTTTAAACTGGATTATATACCCCACAACATTACGAGTATGCAAGGCTTATTTGTTAACATTTAATGACAAAAAATATCCCTGGTATGCAAAGCTTTTCTTCAAACATTTGTTAACACACAACATTACGAGTATACGAAGATTTACCATGAAGGCGTAACATTTAAGGACAAGTGTACAATTTGACTTAAAACGTTTAACGACCAGCAATTTTACGAGTATACGAAGTTATTTATTTCATATATGTAACGACAAGCAATAGTATGATTAGACTACAAATAATCATGCTTTGAAAATAACACAACATTTAATGACACGCAAGGTTACGAATAGATAAGGTAGTTTTTAAAACATCCATTGAACAAGAAAACACGCAGCTTTATCTTCATGCATTCAATGACAAGTCATAGGATGAGTGTGTGTGGGGCTTTCTGAAACAAAACTAATGACCATAATGCAACAAGTATGGGGCTTTTTTTCTAATATTTAATGAACATATACGAGTACATGATGCTTTTTTTTTTCAAACATTTAATGATACGAAATATGCGAATATACGAGTGTTATTTAGTAAAACATTTAACGACGGATCCTAAGAAAAATTTATTTGGAGTAAAGGAAAAACGACTTTCACGTTCATATAAAATACTTCAAAAGTTTTAGTTACGGCCGAATTACATTATTTTACGAGCGCACGACACATTACTTTTTTAAAAATTCTGTTGGTTGTCTGTTACGAGTGATTAGGCATTTCTGAAAAGTATTTTAATAAACATCTTACAACTTTTCGTAAACGGAGTATAGAGAAAAATCAGACTTCCACAAAATGCTTTATTCTTCAGTATGATTACAAACATTATTTTTACACTATTACTCGAGGTTTTTTAAAATTTGTTTGTTAATAGTTTTAACAAGTGTGATTTTACAATTATATTTATAAATTTGCGGTTTAGTAAACCTAAATTTTAGACGTGCAATTTGCTTTACAGAATCTTAAATAAAAACTGACATTGTGTTGGTATCAATTTTTTCTCCTTGCTCTTGTGTTGTGACAATAAAATGAGTTTTCTTAAAACAAAGTAATGTAGAGTAAAAATCACGGATAGCCAATGCATTAAAGAAATGTCAGGTGGTTGGCGAACTGGTTGCATTTGGCTGTGAAAGGTCTACAACCATTAACACTTTCAGTCTGGCAACTTGTATTAGTCTACAACCGTTACAACCGTTATTAACACTTTCAGCCTGGCTACTTTTTTGTCTACAACACTTTCAGTCTAGCGGCTTTTTTTTAGTCTAAAATCATAGACACTTTCAGCCTGGCGACTTTTAGTCTACAACCGTTAAAGGTACATTGCTCCCAGCGTCATTTTTCTCGATCCTCCACATCAAGTACGACTCCAAAGGTCTATTTACTTACCGTTAGTCAATCCCTTGCTAAAAATTCGTTTTAAAATGTGGCGTTTATAGGAGATTTTCTGTTGAATTTTGGGAACTGTATTATCATCCTTTGCGCGCATACAATAACCATGACGTTTCATGTATGTGTGTGCATGTACTAATTTTTAATCATTTCTAATAATTACCACGAGATCAAAAATCTAAAAGACTAATGCGGTAATAATTAAAATTATTTATGCCAATAGATCGCCGAAGAAAAATTATAAGATACTAACCTAAAAAATTGTAAAATGTGATTTTGAACTACGAAAATCATTTCGGTTTGTGACGACACAATTAATACGTTCATGCTAGTCCGTCTATTAGGTGCAAGGCGAACTGAGACAGTATAAGCTCAGTTGACCTTGGCGATGGTAACATGCGCGGATGGCGATCTGCGCACTGCTGTTATAAGGCAGGCGGAATGTACCTTTAATTTGAGACAACACCAGAGTGTTTCCCATTCTTTGGTGTGATCAACGATGTTACGGAGAGCATACGAAGGGATGTCGGATTTAAATAGAGAGCAACGCCACCACGTGTTCCTTGTGTCGTGTCGCGCAGAAAAGTATATATCCATTAATTGTAATGGAGGCAGAATCAGTTAAGGGCACATTCCGCGCAGATCGCCTCCACGTATGTTACCAGTCATCTGAAATAGTAGCTGCATTCCTCGCAGCGAGGAACGCAGCTACTATCTCGGTTGGCTTTGGAAATAGTATACGAAACAACATCAAGTTAAAGATTGTGTCGTCACAAACCGGATGATTTTCGTATATTAACATCACAATTTATAATTTTTTAGGCTAGTATATTATAATTTTTCTTCAGCGATCTATTGGCATAATAAATTTTAATTGTTACCGCATTAGTCTTTAGTTTTTTGATCTCATAGTAATTATTAGCAGACGATTAAAATTAACACATGCGCACACACAGATGAAACTTCAAGGTTATTGTAGGCGCACAGGATTATACTACATGTGTAGGATACAGTAAATATAGTTCTCCAATATTAAACAGAAAATCTCGAAGACACCACATTTAAAACGGATTTTTAGCAAGGGAAAGACTAACGGTAAGTGAATAGACTTTTGGGGACGTACTTGGTGTGGAGGATCGAGAAACGTGTGTGTTTCTGTGAAACCAATGACATCCGGTTTGGAAGTATCAGTGCGGATTTCAGTTCATCGATTTTGTTTGGAAAACTATTAACGTTGATATAGGCAATTTTGAGAGAGTGGACGTTTTTGGTAATATGGCGGGGAGAAAAATGGTGTTTCTGGATTGAAGAGTTGGGGCTACTCGTTTTAGGTAAAGCTGCATGCAATTCTTTGGTGACATGTTGAAATTCCCATCCATGACGAGCGCGGAAAAAAGTTATTTCATTAACACAGTTTTGCTTTTTTTGTTTCATTGTTATTGCTATTATAGGTTAAGTTAGTTTCCATGACTATAATTTTATCAGGCAGGGCAAGGAGTTTCGCATGGAAACTACTTTTTTAACATTTTATTTTCTGCGTGCTTTTTTCCCCGAGCTTTTATTTATTTTCGTAAAATTAACATAGGGTCCTGAGTCGGGGGGGGGGGGGGGGCGGGGGGGGTTACATTGGGGCTAACTCCTTTAACATTTCAGTAAAATTGAAGTGTACCAGGAGGGCCAAATTCGGATAGCATACATTTGGAAAAAAAATCTCTTTGTTAAAAACTCACTTTTACTGCTTAGCACTTGTTAAAGGGACATTCCTCCCAGCGCCATTTTTCTCGATCCTCCACATCAAGTACGGCCCCAAAGTTTAATTACTTACTGTTGGTCAATCCCTAGCTAAAAATCCGTTTTAAAACGTGGCGTCTAGGAGATTTTCCGTTGAATGTTGGTAACTTTATATTTACTGCGTTCCGCACATATATGATCCTTTGCGCGCTTACGATAACCATGACGTTTCATTGTTTCCGGTTGTGACGACACAGTTTTTTCGCCAATGCTCTCACGTGACCCGCAATACTGCTAGGCCAGACGTCTTTCACGTGATCACGAGAAGCCGAGGGCGGAAGTGACGTTGTAGTATCACACCGACTCTGGCGACGTAAGCGTGCGGATACATGACTGCGCGTGGCTGTTATAAGGCTTTAAGCAATTATCAGAAAAGAAAATTTCACCAGAATTCATCACCTAGCAGTAACCGTTGTCAGGTCACATATCTTCTTCCCAATGACCCTAAATCGCCACCTCAAGTCCGTAGCGACCCAGCCCATCCCAACCTTCCGCGTGACTGGAGGAAGCGAATAGCATGGCAGATTTTCCAAAAAGACTAAAACATGCAAGCATTTCTGGAAAAGTTTGTAAAAAAAATAAGAAGGCATGTTTAAGTTTATGAATTTACTCGGGCCTCCTTACTTTATGGCCTTATAAAAAAATAAATAATAAAGATCCTCATAATGAGAATGGGCTCCCAGAAATGTAGTAGAGGTCGAGTGAGGCACCCCTGTCGAGGGGGAACCCCCCCCCCCGCCCCCCTCTATGATGATGGCCCGGCCGTGGTCGATATTTATTCTCTTTATTTGTCCAGTTCTAAGTTTGTCCGGTGGCAGTGGCAGTAATTGGGAAAAGGGGCATGATTAATTTGTACGAAGGTACGGTGGTGCGAGACAGGGCAAGTTTGCTCAGTATTATGGGCCTGATGACTTTACTAGCGGCAGACCAAATTTTCCCTAAGTGGGAGTCCAGACATGATCAAGCGCAAGGACGCTGCAATAGTGTTCTTCTGTCCGAACCTAGCCTACATTGAAACTAATCGAAGCTAAACCAACTGCCCTACCCCACAATACGGCCCACTTGAGGCATTAGTGTCGCTTTCGCCTCACGTGGGCCGTGCAAGCCAGAGCCTCCTATAGTAAAAGCCATATCAGAACAAGCCAAACACGACGAATGAAATAAAAAAAAATACAGATTGTTTGTTAAGTGATGCCATCCTACACGAAGCGGCAAAATCGTAAAGTAACCAATAAGGTTTTTAAATTCTGTCAACTGATGACGCCACTTCGCAACCTAACCGCGGAGCAGTTTGGGAGGTAAAGTTGTTATGGACCGGGCGCATATAACTTTTTTTTACACAGACTACCAGATCCCAAGAATTTTAATTTTAATTTTTCGTGTTTTTCCAAATTACGTGCCTCGCTCGCGCTGTTGCGCTGTCTGCGGTTAATTACATAACATCAGAAATCCGCACGCAAAAAACTTGTCCGGGCAACCGAAACCTGACTGGCCAAAACTGTGATGCGAATGACGGCCGAGATCCGTTTTACGCATCGGATCCGATTGGCCGTGTAAAAAAATTATTTGCGGTCCGCCAAAAAACGTACGACGCATGCGGTAAGTTTTAATACGAAGGATTTGGTCTGCCGTGAGGCACTAAATATTTGCGGGCTCCAGTATTCAACCAAACCTCTACGTCCTATATAATTTATTAAACTCAATGGATTCAACAAATTACGCCGCAGAATTTGTACCGATAAATGCACACAGTTTTATTTCTTTTCATTTCTACTGGTGTAACAATATAATCTGTCTAACTCTATGGTAACCAACAAGCCGTACGTGAACGCGAACGCGAACGAGTGCCGTCCCTGCCAGTTCATAACAGAAGTCAAGGTTTGAATTTTTTTTGTTTTATTCTAATCTATAGTTGGAATACTGGATCGTTATACAATAGAAAAGCTGAGAACTGTCACTTGGTCTGTTGTCTGTTAGTGCAAACCCATTGTTATGGCGACGAACGCTCTGGACTCGACAGCCCTTTGTTCGAGTTCTAATGGTGGATTTGTCGAAGCTTCTAACGTATCCACACTGAAACAGCAAAAGAAATTATCTAGCCGAAAGCGCCCTAGAAGAAAGAAGCCCTCCACAACCATACATGACTTACCGAACACGATAATAAACAAGATATTCTCATACTTAAGTGTCAGACAACGATTTTCCGTGGAACTGGTGTGTAAGAAATGGCATCTGATTGGTAAATTACTTCCGTGGAAAAATCCAGCTAAACTTATTTTCACCGATAATAAAAAATTATCGTCTTTTCAGTTTCCTTGTTATGAACTAACGGACAGTATTTTGGTGAACCTTTTGTGTAGAGGTGGTTTTTGCCTTGAAGAACTGACTCTAGTTTTCAAGCCAATTTATGTCGGATTAACTATTAAAACCCTCGAGATAATTGGGAAGTTCTGTCCGAATCTCGAGAAGCTGTATATACAAAATGTCCCCATCAACAGTGATGGTCTGAAAAAGCTGGCAAACGGTTGTGTTAAACTGAAGGAGTGTAACATAGAATATACCAGACTGAATGGCCTGGAAATGGGCATGTTAGCTATTGTGCGGAACTGCAAGATGTTGGAACTGTTAAGCTTGCATGATATGGTTTTATCAAATGAGTGGTTTGATGTAGTTAACCCAAGTTTGAAACGACTTATACTAAGACGCATTGCAGTTTCCCCAGCTGCTTGGAAGAATCTGACGGTAAACTGTAATGCTTTACAAGAACTTAACGTAGTTTTTTATCCCGATTCTGAGGAACCCACTCTACTCTTTCAGGTTCTGCAGCATTTCAAAGAAACATTAAAGCGTGTTCGAATTTGCTTTCTTGCGAGCAATGCCGATTGTCGGATTGGATTGAATGGCCTTCATAATTTAGAAGAACTGAGTTTGATTTGTTCACTGGATGATGAACGGTTGGAGTTCATCGTCAAAACATGCCCTAAACTAAGGAAGCTAAATATAGCCAGAAGCCTTGTGAGCGATTCCGCAGTGTCGACTCTCAATCATTTACAGCACCTGAAGGAGTTAAATCTGGATGGGTGTTATTACATTACGGACGATGGGCTTGAGGCAGTCGTAAATCGAGGAATTCTTGAAGTATTATTTACGCCATGCCTTGTGTCGGAGGATTTCTGCTGTCGTTTGGCGAAAATTTGTCCCAATTTACGCCACCTTGATGTCTGTTCAGACGGTGACAGAATCACCGATCGTCTGGTGACAGCGTTTCGAATCGTAGTTCGGAAAAGAATCCACTCAAAACCAATGAAGATAGTGGTTAATAGTATAAATGTGTCCAAAGATGTTAAGAGGTGTCCTGGTTTAATTGTGGAATTTCGAAGAACTTGTCAACGGGACTGCTCAGTGGATCAGAGCAGCTCTACTGCTTCTTTCATTGCATTAACACAACCGGACTTCCTCTCGACTGATTTATTAGATTATTTAGAGTATTCTGAGGGTATATACCCCAATTATTCATTCTAAGAGAGAGAATCAACTCTCAATAAAGTTACCTTAGGTCATACATAGATTAATTTATCTAAGTGCTAGACTAAACTTCCATATAATTTTTTTTGAAGTTTTGGTTTGTTTTAGTTTTGGCATTTCTTTCGACTGATTTATTAGATTATTTAGAGTATTCTGAGGGTATATACCCTAATTATTCATTCTAAGAGAGTGAATCAACTCTAATTGAAGTTACATAGATTAATTTATCTAAGTGCTAGACTAAACTTCAATATAATTTTTTTTGAAGTTTTGGTAATATTGTTTTAGTTTTGGCATTTTTTTGTAACAGTTTGGTTCATGCTTTTGCATTAAAGCGAATGGTTTAATAGCAGTTAATTTGCTTCATAATGCTCAGGGAAATACAGAACAGTCAAAGGTTCATTATGTTCTTATGGTTACGAAAGGCGGTGCTATTCTGATAAGGTCTGTTTTATTGGTCATCAACCTTAGATCAAATTGATCCAAAATGTGAAACCAGTGGCACGCCAGGAGTAAAGTGTAGTGTCCCATCCTTTTCCAGACGTTGAAAGTAAAATTTGATACAGGGTTCAGACAAAACCTAGAGAACCTGGAAATCTGGGGGAAAACGAAAATGGAGCCAAAATTTCAGGGGAAACATGAATTTTTTTGAAAATTGGGGAACAGACAGGGAAATTCGAACAAAAATGCCTTTATGTCTGATATGTAAGTAAGATTGAATTAACATATCAGAAACAAAATCCTAGGCTAGTAGCAAATATTTTAATTTGTGCTTTAATATGTTAAAGTATTTTAGATATCCATAGACCAAATTTTTGGATAAAGACAATATTTGTATGAAAATGCATTTACTCCCGTCTGGACTGGTCTCCAAACAGCTATTTTCTGGGATCTTGGATTATTTTCGTACAAATGTTAATAAAAACATGAGTTACTGCCTGTTTCCCTGGAAAACCTGGAAATATCAGGGAAATTGAGAATTAAAAAATTGTCTGCACCCTGTAGAAAAAAATGATGAGGTACTTATTTAATTGAAAAATTGAAATGAGTTGTTTTACAGTTGAGCGGAGAACTATAAAGTAACCCCCCTCCTCTGTAGAACCCTTAGCTGAATTTCCAACCCTATTTTTGCTTTTTTTCCCCCTCCCCAATGAAGATCCTGGGTGTGCCAGTCCATAAAACAAATGTGCACAGAAGTAGAGACTGAAAGGAAGGATTTGAATTTGTTTGAACAAACATTGATATCATTCCCTTAACTGATCAATGTATCTTTTTCACTCGTGGAATACGATCATAATCCTATACTTGGGCAGCATGTAAGGATAGTCTGATATTGATATCGGTATCGGTATAATCTGTATTTATCGGTTTTTTTGCCATATAGGTATCGGACCTCTGTAAGGCTACTGTAAGGTAAACAAAACCGTCTTCCCTGCAGAACTCGACAGCTAGCGCGGCAAAAGCAACAACCAAGTGAGAAAGCAAAGCTATTTGTTCAATTGTAATGAAACTGTACCATTTCATTTCATTTGTGCTGACCCTCTTAAGCTTTACAACGACCTACTTAAAATCTGAGAAGATGAATGTACTGAAGCCATTAGTAGGAGTAAGAGAAATACTGGTATTGCTGCACAGAACATTTTGGATAATCATAGGAGACAGGAACCCATGCAAAATCAGAAACTGAAGGTGCATTTGTATGGAAATTAAATTTTTAGTGGTGTATTTTTTTATTATCGGTATCGACATGGGAAAAGATCGGATCGGATCGGTTTACATTTCATCGTATCGTATGGATCGTATCGGTAAAAAGTCATATCGGCTGATCCCTAGCAGCATGATGTCCTGGGCAGCAACTTGACCCCTGTGTGTCCTTGTTACTACTGTGTTTTTAAGGCAATAGATCAAGTAGCCTACATTCCGAGCGGGTGTCGAGAATTTTCCAAATGCCAGGGTAACCGGATCAAATTTGCCCCAGAATAGGCCTATTTAAAAAGATGTTCAAAACAGTGTTTGTTTGTTTCTTCATTTTATTTATTTTGCAGTACTGTATTTTTTTAAACCCATTAAGAAAATTGGAGACAAAATCATTGCAAATCTTGCAAACGAAACGAAAACAAGAAACAAACCCCCCCCCCAACCCTTCCGAATGTCAATCTAGTAGCAGTCGCCACTTGGCCAACAGACCTTAGAAAGCACTCGCCATTTCACAATTTCTACTCGCCACATACCAATTACGTCTTGTATGATGCAAGGTTTCTCTAATTTGTGCATTAACAAAATTATGCAATTTTCTTAAACTCCACTATTAATGCAGAAAATCCAGTTATATAGCCCTTATAAATCTGAGCATAACGCCGCAAACCGTTCGTCTCTAACTTGTACGGTTCACGAGATACCCCTTTTTTAGTGGCATGCTGTGTAGCTAGTCGCTGTTTTGGCGAGCAAGGCTCAATTCCTAGTTGCCAACTGCTGATTTCCACTCGCCAGATGACCGACATTGGGAAGTGTTGCCCCCCACCCTAAATTTCGCAAAATTTGGCCTGTCCCATTGTAACAAGGTTAATAGCATTTTCCAGACCGCTGGCTCCGAGCCTGTGTGGAATCTGAGGACCTTTGTTTCTTCTGCTAGAGGACATTTTTGTAACTTTTGTGGCTTTTTTGGTTGAATCAATGTCTGCAGTCCGTGTCCGCCCCTGGTTATCACACACGTTTTGTTGTCGATTAGTTTTGGTTACCTTCTTTGCAGCCAACTAAGGCTGGTGCAGATGAATAGTCTCAATTTTTAACCTTATTAGAGCACAATTCTTCGCTATAATGTGTTTTCGACTCGAGAATTATTTTGTGTCAGTCGGGTAATGGTAACAAAGGTTTGGCTGTGGTGGTTATGATGGTAGATCAGAAGTAAAAGGACTCACATCTCTCTCCTCGTTTGTTGTTATTGCAGGATACATGCACCGGACTGTCAACAACTGTTCGCCACTATGGTTTCACTTTCCACAGCAACTCCAATTAGGGCTCATCGACGTTGGCGTGTTATGAATCTCGCTTTGGATCAGTGTTGGATCTTGTTTTCTGCTGTGTGCAATTAGCGTTGAACCTTAGACTTCATATTCGGATGACAAAGATGGTATGACCATTTCCCAGTGCTGGTGCATGACTTATCGTGTCAGCTGTTTTGTGTGAATCTGTCCAGTCGGGGGTGGTGTTCTAAAGTGTGGTTCAAAGGCCCCTAGTGCGTTAGTCATGGACTGTGCCTGGGATGCTGACTACGGCGAGTTTGTGTTCTCTGGGCAGAGGTGCACGTGGTAAACGTACGCCTGTAGTTAGGGTTAGTAAACCAGTTTGGTGGTCGGTCTGATGACTGCCAGATGGCTGTCTCTAACAGGCGTCGCACCTTTCGGCATTTCTCCCGGTTCCGGTCATACAAGAAGAGCAGTTTTGTTGATGCATCCAGGCTGGTGAGGATTACTATCAGAGAAGCTAAATATGGCTATTGAAAATGGCTGAGTAAGAGGTTGTCGAGGTCAACACCTACCTCAGAGACGTGAAAATTGGTTTCTGACTCAGCCAAGGGTTTTCCCCATCCTGGATGGTACGGAAGTACTGTTCGGTTGAGGAAAGCCTGGTGCGCTTTGCAGATGTGTATGCAGGTTTCTGCCTAACTGCTAGTGTTAGCTTAGGGGAATTGTTAGTTGCACCCAGAGGTGGACTGACAGCTAAAAGGCACAGGTCCCAGACCTCCAGGGACGTGCTGTTGCTACGACTCTGGAGAACCCAGCTAGGGGGTCTGGGGGAGCACTGTAAGCTCTCTCGGTGGAGTCCGAGGGCAGAGCCCCGGAAGCTGAAGCATTTTGCGCTCCAGTGAGCACGAAAATGGCGTAATGGAGGGACAAATTGTCAAGCAAATTTCGGTGATTTTTTTTCCGGATGGAAGGTTTCGTAACGGTAAAATCTTAATTGTTACAACGTCATGATTTTTTTAACATTTTCTTTCCATATTAAATTAAACCAGTTCAGTTTGGAATTATATAAACAGACCCGTAGCTAGCCATAGACAATATTGCAGGTTGGCCTTTAGGCCATACTAAATGACGATGAACTGCTACATGCAAGCAGGTGCAGTAGGAGGCAGAAAATTTGTTTTAAATGGGCTATCGGAAGGTGAAAATAGTGAAACCTTCTGCTCAGTTTTATCCCAAACAACTAGGCGTATAGGTATTATTGCAAAAAACTTCCACACTTTAAAGCAACACCATACTCCAGTTTTCCAAAAATGGAGCGTCGAAAGATGGAAAAAACGGCGAATCCTTTTACTCAGTTTTATCCAAAACAACTCGAGGTGTTACTAAAAATTATTCAATTCTGCAAAATCAGTATTTTTTTATTTCTTTGTTACCAAAACATCTTAACCTGATATTTAGCATTACATTCCTCGAATGTGATGTTCCCCTGGAGGTTTCTTCCGGTACGCAGGCGCTTGCCTGTATGATCCTACTGCGCATGTGCGTGGCAGTACTCCCTTATAAAAGCGACAGTGCGGACGCTTTCGGCATTCATTTTCCTCCAGAGGTGTCTCCACGCCACCTCGCGTTGTCAGTTCCCCTGTCTTTCGCACGGAAATTTGGATTCTACCGGATGATGGCCGCCGCATCCGAAGCTCCCACTTCGCCCGCCGCTCCCTCTCATGCTCTCTCCTTCGTCCACAAGCTACTGCTTTCGCCCTCGGCGATCGCTGGATCTCCGCCCTCGACCTCGCTGCCGTTGGCCCGATCCCTGCTACTTCCTTCATTGAAGCACCACTTACAAGCGTCAATGTCTTCACGGACTCTCCCTTGCAACCTGGCCAACGCACCCCGCCGGCCGAACCATTGGACCTTACGGCTCTACAAGAGGACTTTCAACGGGCGAAAGTCGTCTACCGTGAAGCCAAAAAATCCCTTCAACGAGCAACGGCAGCTTCTCGCTCGCCTGCCCGCAACTCTCCTTTGGATTTATCATCCAACTCCTCCCAAATAGGTAGAAGCGTCTCCTGCAACGAAGTCCGAAGCATCGTCCAGGAAACGGTCGGTGTGATGCAAGAAAATCCCATGCCGCCTCCCTCTTGCACGTCTTCCGCCCGACATGCTCGCACGTAAGCCTGGGTAACTTCTGCCTCCAGCCGTCGAGTCCCGTGAACGGGACTCGATGCCTCCATCTGGCGCTCTCAAGAATCGCAAGCCTTCTTCCCCCTCTCGCCCGCAAGTTTCTCCCTCTGCCGTTCACCCGGCTGCCACCGAAGCTTTGCCGCCTACCGTTCCAGTTTCGTCCGTCAAGAGGATCCACTTCCCGTATGATGCCGCTGACGACCAGACTTTCCCGCAGGCTGCACTTTTAAAGACGGTTGAAGAAACCATTCCCGACTGCTTCCTCTTCAAACCTTCGCAGTCAACTGACGCTCCATGATCAACCGTGGGCTGAAAACTGATTTTAGCTTTGCCCTCAGATACAAAGACTCCAAACCCCACAATCTTCTAGGGCAATCCACCACGCTTTTAACC
>JAHWFP010012026.1:5820-39917 GCA_023313725.1 Lithobius niger | reverse complement strand
TGAGATTCCTCCGGGAGTTCGGTTTTGCCTGTGGCTTTGAAGACCGATTTTAAAGCTAAACGGTACACAAGTATTGTTGACCCTTTCAAGCCCTCATTGAAAAGGTTGGTGAGGAAGATTAATAGTTTGGGCAAAGCGGGGGGCTTTTTAACTTACTACAGGTTACACCATTGAAACCATTTTTGCCATTGGCTATCATAAATTCTGTTTGTGGATTCCCTGCTTTGCGTGCGATTTTGATGACTTGTTCTTCAGGAATTTTTGCCTCTTTGACGAGTCTGATGATAGTAGCCACATGTGTAGGTTTAGAGCACTGGGATTTGGGTGGAGCAGCATTCCTTTTCCTTGTGTTCGAAAGTCCGTGGCTTTCGGCAAGCTTCTTAGGTCGTCGATTAAGAGAGTTAGGAGCTGGGGGAACTAGGCTGCCAACGGCTAGTAGGGGACTAGAGCAGGAAGATCCCCAGGGTTATTCTATTTTCAGCAAAGCATATGGTAGCAGTTTGAATGGTGGAAACAGGTTCGTCCAAGGAAATGACAGGGCGTCTACTGCTCAAGCTCGTGTTGAACAGAAATTTGCAAATGGATGTCTTTCGGGTCCATTCTCCTGAGGGAGGCTTGTGACGCCTGGAGAGGGAGTCAGCGATGACATTCCGGCTCCCTGGAATGTGGAGGGAAAGAATCGTCTTTATTTCGATGAGAGAGTGAATATCTTTGAGGTAATTTCGTGAAGTTTTTTGGAACTTGTTCCTCCTTCCTTCCGAAGACATGTTACAGTCGTTGTGTTGTGTAGTTGGATTTGAATTATTTTCCCTTATAATAGGTGCTGAAAATGATGTATGCCATTGAGGACCGCTTTCAGTTCGAGGACATTTGGGATATTGATCCATTTCTGTCCATTGTCCAGAGGCTTCGTGATTTTCGATGTGTGCTCCCCAACCTTCTCACGTAGTGAAGCATCCGTTAGAAGGTCTGGTTGAGGTTCGTGAAGAGGAACTGATCGAGACAAGAGATGGGCTCTGACTACCACAGGAGTTTCTAATTGGAATAACTCGTCTAGAGGGTGTGAGATGTCTCCTGGTTGTATGCATCTTTGGCCGCAGGAAGTAGGAACTTAGAATCCTAGGCGAAGAGGATCATTGTTTACTGCAATGGCTTCTTTGAGCAAGAGGTTGTGTACCTCGGAGGAAAGTTTTGCCGAGACGTGTGGAGTGGATTCCTATGGAGGTGGACAGATGAGTGCGGGTTTGCTCTTGAAGGTTAGGCAGAAGCCGTGACTGATTATGGAGAGTATTTGCAGATTTGTGGTAATTTCTTGCCAGGCTGGAGGAAATGATGAGGGCGGCCTCCAACCGGAAATGACAGGCGAGGAGTGTTTATGTCATTGAGTGTCATGACGCTTGTTTCTCAAGTTGCTTGCGGAGAAGTTGTGATTTCACTAGTCAGGGATTGAACTGTGATTGCTTCCTCTTCGTCTTCCACGATTGGACTGTCTGCCATGAAATCACTGATCTTTGAAGTTTCTGTTGTATTAAGATTCCTCAACATGGACAGATTCTTTGACTTGTTCCATTTGTGCCTACAGCCTTATTTGTTGAAAGGTCTGTTCAAAAATTACTTGTAAAAGGGTTTTGAGTGCTGCTTTGACTCAATTTATTTGGGGTCCCGTAAAATGTCAAGATGTGGAGCCAGTTTTGGTTATGAAGCTCATGTTTCATTCAGTCGTTCAAGTAATTTTCAGGAAAAAAGGGGTGAATTGAAAAGAGCCTTGGTGAACCAGTACACTGACTGAAAAATGACAAAAAAAGACTTCTCGAAAAGTCCGTTGACGAGGAAAACCAAGCGTTTAGTTTCAGTCGGATTCGATTGAAGAGAAGCTTCTCGCAGAGAGCATTAGCAACAGTGGTAAGGACATCAGCTTGGGATGCAGCTCGAAGGGCAAGCAACGAATTTTGTCGTTGTTTCTAAGGACTGATGATTAAACTTCAATGGCAGTTCCAAAATCCAATTTGGCTTCAGAGGTTAAGAACTCCGATTGAACGTAGGTTTCGAAACGTTTGGGGTTGGCAGAGCCAGTTTTCTCTTCCCGGTTGAGGTGGAGGGGGTTCTTCATCCAATTCAAGTGGTTCTCCTTTACCACGTACAGGGCCGTAGGAAGCAGTACGGCTGGTGCGGCACTTCCCGCACCACTTTTCGGCACACAGTTTTAAAATCTAGACACACGCTAGTGTGTCGCGCCAAGTTAGGCAACAATCATCACAATAAACATCACATCAGTTCAATTGTCGAGGTTGTAAACCATTGTAACGCGGCGCCATAGCGTCAGTGTCTTATATCTTGAAGCATAGTTGGGCACATTTCAGGTACTTGGGGGAAAATAATAACGTGGTACAAAAGCTTAAATTGTGTTGAAATCGAGAGCAATGACCCACCTGACAAAAATTAACTTGTGTAGGAATGCCAGCTAAGCTGCTTTCAATGCAAAATCTGACCCTCAATAACATTGTAAATGTGTTAGCTAGTTAATTCGCTCATCCCCATGTTAAATTCCATAGGGTGATTATTCATCGATACCGAGATAACGGGGAGGCTTCCAGCTATGAAATTGGACGAATGGGTGCAGACAATACGAACTGCATACCTTTCATAGTTTGGAGCCTGGGGGGGTAACAGGGATGGCGTGGGAGGGCGCGTAAGTACGAAAATATTGTTATAACCATTGTTAGTATTGTCGGGTCCGTCTCTCACTGGACGGTCAAAGTTCGGACAATGAGAACGTGGATAGTGACGTTCGTGCCTAGACACACACTAGTGCATCACGATAAATAAACCAACTGTAAAAACAAAGCAAAATAAACAAATCCAAAAACTGGTAAAGAGGCCACTAAGTTGAGAGTGGTTCGACCCTTCAAAGGAGTGATATTGACACACCAAATCTAACTAAATATTGTAATACAAATTACAACAAAATTAAAACCAAACCAAAAACCCATAAAGAGGTGACTAACTTGAGAATGGTTCGTCCTATAGGCAAAAGGTAGTAGCAAATTGTTGAAAACCAATTTCTTGTTGACGTGGCACTTTATAGTACACATCTGCACAGTAGAGCTGAGCCAATACACAATTTAAAAAAAGGAGTGATATCATATCAAAAACCAAAACTGGTAAAAGGGGCCTCCAAGTTCCGAATGGTTCAGTCCTTCAAAGGAGTGATATCAACACATCAAAACATTCGCCAACTTTATCGCACCGAATAATGCTTTGGACGTTAAATGAAAACTTGAACATTGCTACCGAAAGTAGCAATTTTCTAGTTTTCATTTAAAGTTCGAACTATTAAGCGGTGCGATTAACTTGGCAAATGTTTTGGTGTGTTGATATCACTCCTTTGAAGGGACGAACCATTCGGAACTTGGCAGCCCCTTTTACCAGTTTTGGTTTTTAATATGATAGCACATATCCAATCCAAACACACACAATGCGGCTGCTACCGTCAACCCGTTGAAGCGACCCTGTAGATCGTGCATGGCTTTCCTGCCAAGCTTTGATGATAAGTAAAAGAAAGGCTTCAACACATGGCGCGCGCTACCCAAAGCCAGCTTCAGCAAATGGTCAACACCAAACGTTGGAGAAAGCCCAACAAGGCCGCCATTTTATCACCCCCCCCCCCCTCCCCCGTGGAGGGGGGGGGGGGGAATTACTTATTATACACTAAGTATATAAGGGTAAGGCCGTAAAATGACGTAACGTAAATAACAAATAAATCACAACATAAAGGGTAAAAGAACCAAACAATCCTCATTAAAGACTCGCCTGTTAGCATGCGAGATACACTAATCTGAGAAAGAACCAAAATCCAACTGTTCCGACTAAACACAAACACAGGACTTCCCACCGACCTCACGTAATTTTGATGCACTAAAACCTTATATGAACTTTAAAATGTTTCCCTTCCATTAAATCTTACACTGCAAGTCACTGTAGGTCAGGAAAATGCACCACAGTTGGTGGGGCGAACTAAACAAAGCGAAAAATCTGTGAAAAAAATGTTTCCGTTTCCTTCTTCATAAATTCCTAGACTAACCTAACCCCCCCCTGCTGTGATCCATATTTTAACTAAAATAAGAAAACCCTAAAAATTTGTTGAAAACATGGCCGCTAGAAGCCAAATAAAATACTGCTTTAGCTTTTGACGTGCTCCAGCTCCAGGAGACAGAGACAATTTTGCTAGGTACATCTCATCGGAAATTCCTAGGTTCTTTTACATGCCACAATAGACATTAGCACGAGACATCACAGGGCCCTTCTCTTCCCGAAAATGCCAGGGGTGGCTGAGGCCGGACTTGGACCCACTGCACTACCAGAACTGACACTGCAGTGCCAGAAATTATTTCAGCCTCCGGTGCCTACTGGGGGAGATTTACAGCACTCTTCCAGACCCTCCCCAAGCTCATTTGGTTTTGCCGTACCACTTTTAATTTGCTTCCTACGGCCCTGACCACGTAGTAGGCCTCCAGTTAGTATAAGGGTTGTCAGGAAGTGATGTGGATAGTCCTACGACAGAACGTTGTTTAGGATAGGCCAAAACCAAAGCCTGTCGTTAAACTTCTATTCTTCAAGGGTTCATTGTCATTAAAAGATGGTTTATATAAAAAGCAGTCAGGGACGATGTCTTCAACAGTCTTGAGTAGTTCAAATAACTTGATTCTGGAAAAAATATTTGGAGTCAAGGATGGAGGAATTGTCCTCGTAGTGAGCGTGCCTTGAATTCTCATCAAATTCAGAACCGAAAATTCGCATGAAAATCAGAAGAAAAACTTGCAGTGCTGCGAGAACGATGGTTTCGTTTAAGGGGAATCCGAAACACTTTTGGTGCCGTTGGTTGATTAGTTCTTCTGTGAGAAGGAGAGCTCAGGCGTTGCTTCCGCTGCCACTTTCGGTGCGTTGACCCGAGAAGAATGGCGTCTTTCGGTCCTACCCGAAGGTGGCTTTTGGTTTGCCAGGAAGGATGATGGCAAAGGGAAGGGGACTGGGAATAATGAAAATGGGAATGCAGGTTCAAAGACTAAGAGCAGCTTTCGGCTAGAAAACCATGCCGGGCGGGAAGAGTGGCGACGTTTCTTGAAGGAAACGAAAGAAGGCAAAGTTCAACACTCAGGCAGAATTAGTGTCAATCCAGTCTTGGATACAAGTTTGTCGAGGGCTCGGTGGATTAAAGTTGCTTTTGGCTCTTTAAAAAACGTCATTAATTTATTGTTTTGACAAGGGCTAATCAGCAGGTGGTGGTGAGGGACGTCTTGATTAACGGTAAGCGCAAAAGGAAAGGTCTAAGGGAACCTCAACTGGTTCAGACTGCAAAGTGTTTTCTTGGATTTGTCTGCAAGATACATTTTCTTGACTTTCAGCTTCAATTTAGACCAAGTCCTTTCATCTTGCGAAGCTCACCTTGAAGCGAGAGAAATGTCGGGTGTAGGTGAAGGCTGTCCACGTTGAAAGATGAGGCCGAAGTGTTTAATTTAATGACCGAGCCAAGTGGGTTCTAGGTAAGCCTAACTGGCGATCCGGAAGAACAAAGGTCTGGTAGTGAAGTCTTTCACTGGTAAGGAGCTGCCTTAAGAAAGGACGCCAACAACGAAGAGCTCTTTGGATGATCACAGCGTGTCAACTGGTGTTGAGTCGAATGACGCGTCGGTCCGGGGGTGGGCGACGGCTGGTTGGGGTGGGTGGAGAGGGGAACTAGTGTCATGAAGGGCAGCAGGTGATGGTGGGGTAGGGATTATTAAGGTGGAGATGAGGTGTGGGTTTTTTTTAGGGGGAGGGGGTTACACGGTATGAGGGTGCTATCAATTTATTCAAAAGGCGAACCGGAATAGTATCATCCGAATCAGCAGCTATGTTGTGCAATACACTACTTACATATGCTACTTTTTACCGAAGATCCGGTCTGCAGTGTAGCAAAGGTATGCCACGCCATTATGCTGTTACAAGGTTTTTGCAGTACAGCCCACTCTAAACAAAAATTTACTAGTTGGCTGTGACACAACTAGTTACACTTCGGGTCAACATTATGCTAGAAAGTGAAGACGCCATAATTGAACAAAAATGACAAAAGAGCGTACATATGTGCAATGGATTTTTGTGTTTTTCGTAATTTAATCAGCATTCTGATATGCGCTGGTAAGATATTCTGCCACTTTTCAATGACAAACATTATTATGGAAGGGCGGCATGACTCGATTTGTAATAGCGTAAACTTGAACCACAAGAAAGAATCAAAATATTCTGACACCAAATATCGATGGTGTCGGAAAGTTTTGATTTCCGATACAAAAAGTATTTTTTATTTATGCAAAGCATTTTCATTTTGGGAAGTAGGTATAGCAAAACGAGCAGGCGAGTCATCATTTTGCAGTACGTTCAGCTCTTGCACCCCATCTTGTATCATATTTGGTATGAAACAAGCACCAGCTTTTTTTTTTCTGCACCTATGCTCGCTCACATTCAAAATTATTTCGAGACAATGCCTCTACTTCGTCACAAGAATTTCGAGTGCATTAATGGCAATCGAGGATACTTAGCCCGTGAAGGCATTAAAATTAACATTAAAGACCGATTTTGTAAAGAGGTAACCTAGCTTGGATATAAGGTGACCGACGATAGGGTTCTTTCTAAGCCTACTAAACAAGAGCATTCTACATTTAAGAAATATTTTTGGGCTTGGCTGGCCTCTTTCGTTGATTTATGGTATCATACTCGGCTATTGCCGAGCCCTTTTTTCTTGTATTAAGGGGCTATGGTACGTCCTATGGTCAGGACCATAGGACGTACTAGAGGCCATAATTGGAAACTTTCCCTTCCCTCTGCTCGTTTGGAATGTCGAAGAAACTTTTCCTCCCGTTGAGAGTAGTTCATATTTGGAATGTCCTGGGTTGGGAGACTGTAAATGCTAACTCTTTGTCCACCTTTCGATTTAGACTTTCACAGGAACCCCTCCATATTTTCTTGAAGCGCCCCATTTCGCATGGGAATGGTCTGTGGACCTACCCCCTTCCGTTGACCTCCCAGCTTAGTTTGCTGGGTAAACAATGTTTTATTATTATTATAAACTGGTTATTATTATTATTTTTTTTTAAATATATTTTATTACAAAAGAACGGCGTTCATGCGCCGTACAGGCTTTTTAATTCTGAATTGTTTTTTTTTAGGTGGTGACAATTCCTAGTTTGAGGATGCTTTTGTTTTTAGTACTTACCATAACCATACCTTGTTTTATATAACGATGTTTTTTAACCGTCTCATTTGTTCATCTGCCTTTTATTTTTTACTGGGCCAATCCTACACTTCCTGTGTCCAACACGATTGGCGATGTCATCGGGGGCAGGTCTAACCTTGGTGGTAAGGCATTCGTGAGCTCATACCTCATCCCCCTGACCTTCCCACGCCAAATCTATATCTTTATATGATATCGTCGTCTGTTTTTAAATTGGGCTGGCTGTTAGTGATCCTAGGGTCCTTGCCTGACCTGTTGCTATTGTAACAAACTGTTTATTATTTATTATTATATTATTATCTCCCAGGTTTTTCTGGGATCCTAAGCAAGAACTTACTATCAAAAAATTAAGACTATGGCCATTTAAAAAAAAGAAAGTTGTTTCTCGGGCGAAAAAAAATTGTTTTCCATGCGGGCGGGCGTTTTTTTTTTACATTTTTTTTTAACCACACCAACAATGATAATTGCTGCTGTTAAGAGTAATAATAAGAGTAATAATGATATACTCTTATCCCTATTGTTGGTGTGGTGCTCGTGATGTTTTTTTTTGTCCGATGTTTCGTAATCGTATTTTGTTGCAAGCGCTGCAGTAAATAGCAAGGAAAATGAAAAAAAAAGGTCCGTGCGGCGGCTTTTAGGCGGTGCGGCGATGCCTGAGAAACAACTTTTTTTTTTTTTTAACGGCCTATGCTTTTAAACGTGCCTCTCTTGGCAGCAATTGACTTTACTCAGCCTTGGTCATACATGGCGAATGCAAGTTTCAACAGGGTAGGTGCCATTTTGTTCCCGGTAGATCCCACTACTAAAGAAAAAAGAATAGCTATAATCTCTACATGAAAGACTCTTGCGGAGCAAAGACGGAGTGATTTGGAAGGAAATGTCCAGTGTCATCTGGGCGGTTGGTAAATGCCGCAGCAGAGCGACGATTTCGATCTATAACAACTATCGCGCACTCTGTACTTCGTAGAAGTTTTCTTGCCCAACAGGAAGCCTAACTAAGATGCTAGCTATCTTAGTTGAACAAAACTTTAAAATTATCGCGATAGTCGATATCTCGATAAAACATATTTTGAGGCTGGAATAATTATTTTTAATTATTTTAATTTTGTTCATTAAAAAAAACCTTGGTACAAGCCTACAGTGCAATCTTCACGAATGTGAATGTGTGGCACTTGCCATTTAGCCAGTAGACACGAAAATCCACTTGCCATTGTCCATCACTTCCTCACCACGTAGAAACAATTCAGCAGTTGTGTTGGCACTTAATGCTTACATATTGTTGGCATTAAACTAACTCTTACTTCAGCTTAAAGTGTCTAGCAAGTGTTGTATACTTGGTTGGAGACCCCTTGTAATATCGCACGCAGCGCCGCAAACAGCTCGCTATGACAATTCCGAGATATGACAATTTAAGCATAAGGGTTAGCTTAGCACGATAATTCGAGGATTAAGAAAAAGTAAGACACGAAAATCGACGAAAATTTTTATCGCGATATTATCGAGTTATAGATTATCGTGCCACCCCTAGTCTAAGCGATACAAATCTACCCCTACCCAATTTTACTTCTAGCTGTGGCTGAACAAGTGGTCAAAGTTGCTTTTTGTTTAACAATGATTGTCTGTGTATGGGGCCATTCAAAAACCGCGTGCTCGGCTTTCAGCCACAAGTAGCCACAATGGGGGGATGGGGATTTCCACGTTAACCACGTGGCTATTACATTGAAGGGAAAGCCCATATCTCCAATGAATTGATGATTTACCGTACAAGAGTCTCTACGCATAGCATCTCACTCAGGATATTGTTCTTATATCGCCCTTAACGTCTTGGACCCAATCAACCGAACTGAATTTTCTGCATAGTGGTGAAAGATACCACGGCTTGTCATAGAAATCTTAACAACGTTAAGACTGCGTTTCCCTCACTCGTACTAAATTCATTTAAATAGTGTGTGCCAAAATGTCTAGTGTGTCACTGGGACATTTCAATGCAGTAATATTGAACGTACAGTAGTATTAGGTTACAATTTTATACTTTCCGTCTCAGGTACAAATATTGGATGAAGTTTAGTCTAGCGGACGTTGCAGATAGTCAAAGAAAAATTGGTGAAAATATTTTACACGATGAATCAAACAGCTGTGTTTATTAAAAGCGAAAGTGGAGTATGGGGGTACTTTGGTGGGTTTCTTATGTTGAACGCTATTAATTCACCAAATTTGGTACAGCACAATAACACAAATATTACCGGGTACCGGAAAAGTCGAAAACATATTAAGATTTTTTTCTTTCAAGTTCGGGGGCACACACATGAACCACATGGGTTTTTTTTTTGGGCCGGGGGGGGGGGGGGGGGGCCCAGGCCAACCATACCGGGGGGAGGGGGGGGGATTAAAACTGACTTTAAAAATGGCCCCTAATTAGATCGATGTTGAGCAGGTTTCACTTGATGAGATTCCGGCTGAAACATTAAGACTTGGGTTCTTTTACTTACCTACCTTGCGGGTGAATCGAAGGAAATTCAGTAAGATACGACTTTAGTTCGTAGATTTTGTTAGGAAATATGAATTGAAATCACCTCAACTTGACTGGGTTCTTCCTTCCTTTGGGCAAAGTGGGGTTGCATAAGAGATGCATCGTTCCACATCAGCAATTACCACTCTAGCATAAGTGGCTGCATCCAGCCATCTTGTTTCTACTCACACGAAGACTATCAGCCCATTGTGGGTGTTCCGTTTTCATCTGGGACCCAGTTTTCTGCTGAGTGATTATCAAGAGATAACTTTTGGTTGCAAGTAAAAGTACTTTTTAAGGTGTATCAATTGTTTTATTATTGCTGGGAATTGGTGAACTAACCCAGCTATGCTTCTACCTTAATTTATTTTGTGAAGACACCCTTCAAGTGAGCATTGTTTCTTCTATAAGACTATTTAAGCTACTGAGCTTCTACTCTACAAATTACTTTTATTGTACGAGAACCATAGCTTGTGCCCTATCATTCCTCTTATAGCACGATTTCTGGAAGATTTTCTTCAGTTTATGTGAAGATCAACAAGATCTAATCCCAATTTAGAGCGGTTCCTGAGATTTTAATTGGGAACCTAATAGAATTGGAAAAAGGCAGGACAATTTCAACTGCCTCCTCCTCAAACTAGCCGTATTGGTGTTCCAATTTTTAGGCCTAGAATATAATCACCCAATTTAGATGTCCCTTCTACAACTTACATATGCCTAACTTTGCAATGCTTGCAAATCAAAATGCGTTTTCACCTAATGCTGGTAATTTATTTCCTAACGCACTATGCTGTTGATACTGGAGCATTATTTTCACCAAATGTTTTAAAGGGATATACCTCCCAGCGCCATTTTTCTCCATCCACCACATCATGTACGGCCCCAAAGGTCTTTCCCTTGCTAAAAAACCGTTTTAAAATGTGGCGTCTAGATTTTCTGTTGAATATTGTTAACTATATTTAAGAACGACCCGTTAAGTAAATGATGCATTGCGCGCTTACAATAATCATGAAGTTTCATCTGTGTGTGTACGTGTACTAATTTTCTAATAAATAATTACCATGAGATCAAAAATCTAAAAGACTAATGCGGTAAAAATTAAAATCAACTATTCCAATAGATCGGCGAAGCTAATTAGAAGACACTAGCCTAGAAAATTATAAATTGTGATTTTAAAATAAGAAAATCATTCCAGTTTGTGACAACATGTGTTCACGCTGCCTTGTCTATTAGGTACAATGCCAACTGAGATAGTAGCTACTACGTTTTTCGCTGCGAGGAACGAAGCTACTGTCTCAGTTGACTTTGACTATGATACACGCGCGGATGCGACCGACGTGTAGCTGTTATAAGGCAGGCGGTATGTTGCTTTAAGAATGAATTTGCATTCATTGTCCCCATTGTCACAATAATTAAATTGAAAACCCCAACTGGAATTTCGGTAACAGAAAGGGGAGGAGGAGAGGAGCAGAGCTGGGAGAAACAAGTGCATTTAAAGGCAGACTCGGCGGTATCTGGTGTGCCGTAGCATTTATAATGGGGTCGACAACATACAATAAAACTGCCAATAGAGTTCCCGGGGGTGTTGCCAAAATGGTGCCAACTTCCATTGCCAAACGATGCTGGTCGGTTTTACAACATGTTTTTTAAGATCGACTTTAGTTCTTTAGCAATATGGGAAAGACAAATATCACACAGCATCCACAAAATGACAACTACATTTACAACACCAAGGGTGGTTGTCTCCCGGGGTCTTCTGGTGCGAGCACAAGCTTTCATCCCACGATGAAACCACGGATTCAAAGGGCAGAGTTATTTTCAGGCAGAGAGCAAAGAAAGCGACCTACTTCTACTTAGGTGAATGCTTTAACAAAATGTGGAGGTGAGTGGTGCTGGGAGTGAGCTATGGAAGCCTCTTTAAAGCGAAATTTACGTCTTTGAGCATTTACATTAACGACATAAAGCTAGTAACTAAAGGGGAAGCATTTTTGGAAGTAGTGGAAATTAGTTGCGCTGAAAAAATCCTTTCCTATTGAAGCCTAATTCTAATCTAATCCGTTAGGAAATACCTGACCCTCGGCGTAACGTATACCCTTCTAGCGAACCGCAACCCCCCCCCCCTCCCCCGCACTAGAATGAACTGCAAAGCTTAGTGCCCGTACCCACCCGCTCGTTCCTGCTTCTTGGTCATGCAATCAGGTATTATCCTCCTCTAAACCTGCCATGCTGACGACAGCCCCCTGTAGAACGCATTGTCTACATTACACCCTTCGCATCATATCCCTGGCCTAACCGAAATATGCATAGCTTAAAACATTGTTGCAGAAAACTGAAATAATTAAACCACAAATTTCAAAATGAAAAAGTTTGAACACTCTCAGAACCTCCAGACACACTTAGCTTAACATCCCCTTATAGTAGGCATTGACTGCAGAGTGCAGAACACCACCTGAATCCCCGGTACAGCATGCATGCCACATCTGCCAGACGGCTTCACTAAGAGAAATAAATATATAGACTCGGAAGAGACTGTTTAAAACTAGAAAAATTAAAAAAATACAGGCTGACAACAGTAGTATTTTAAATTTTTATTTAATGAATGCGACATGAGGCTTTACAACAGCCAGTGCCTCAAGAGCTATCGATTTTAAACAAATAATCCATCTCATACAAGTTGGTGGCAACACTGTATAACAGCTTTCACACTTTGGCATTGGCCTGAACCTAGAAGTTTTTAATATTTTAAGCGTACAGATGCAACCAGTGCATTAGTTCTTACTTCTTTTAAAGCCAAATGTGTCAATTAGCAGTATGACGACAGTAACAATTTAGTTTCTTAAAACGTATCGTGGTAGAACTACGAAAAAAGTTTGCGTCTTACAACTGCGTCCATGTAAATATTAAATTCTTAAAATAAGTAACATCACAGAAGCTTAACAAATAAGAGGTTCTTCAAAATAAATACCGGGTGGTCACTGTCCTTAGGAGTAAAATCACTTCCTGCATCACGACTGGCTTTAGAAACCGGTGCACCGAGCTTCAATTCTTGTTCTTGTTTTCAATCCCTCACTTAGCTTTTATTCCAGATAGAGCAGCAGCCTTCTCTGCATCACGGATTACCATGCGTCGTAGATGTTCTTTGTAACACTGAATGCCTCCTTGCCACTTAGTTACTGTGCCATTGGCACATACCCAAATCTCTTCGGCAACCTGCAATTAAGAACAATAATTTTTTAACAGCAAACCAGTATATATTAACCCTGTGCCAAGCAGCCTTTTGTCGACTAACCAACACCAAACTGATCTTTCAATAAATTACTGCTATTCCGACAATCTTGCAAACAATTTTTTTTTCCAGCCCATATGAAGGAAAAACAACTACCACACAGGTTTTAATTAAGAACAGCTTGCCAAATGGATGTAAAAAAATACAGCTATGGGGTTACAGTATAACCTCGTTAATAAGAACTCGGATAACAAGAATTCCCGCTTAATAAGAACTTTTTTCAAGATTTTGGTTGGTCAGCTACTCAGTCAGCACTAAATATATACGGCTATAACGAACTCTGTTAATACGAAAGTACGGATAAGACGAACAAATATTTACAATTCTAGCTTATTTTTACGAATTTGTTGTTCGTAACGGTTTCTTTTCCCACCCCCATAAATTTCGTTTCGTTTCACGCAAAACGTCAATCGCTACTTGACTCCATCTTGGAAAGTGATAAGAGTTATGGCCGTTTGCGCAAGCGCGAAAGTCAAGGACGAATGAAAAGAAAATACTGTATACCGGTATGCTACATGTTTTTAAAGTTGCAGTCCAATTTCTCTCGTCCGTTTAATAAGAACTACGGTTAATAAGAACATTATTAGCAGTCCCCTTAAAGTTCGTAAGTTCGTAGAGGTTTTACTGTACACCCATTTCTACAAAGTAGGCCTAAATTTTGTTGAGTAGACGGAAGCTGCCAAACAGGGCAGCCACTCCGGAGCAGGATTAATACACTCCTGACAGACTTGACAATTTTATTTAATTAAAAAAAGTTTCATACATTTTTGGTGTGAAGAAGGCTAGCAGACAGACTATTAAGTTTATGCCAAAATAAAGTACCTGTTCAGCATATAAAGTTAGTCAAAATTGCTCTCAAAGCCAGTACTACGTTACATTTTATTGATTTGTAATACATTTGCCATCCTCCCACCAAAAAAGAATTTGCCTTATAATTTGATTTGTGTGAATTACCTAAGCATTGCAAGCCGTTTAAAAAAAAATGAAGCCTCTATACTATGTTTTTAAGTGAGTTACATGAATTTTAATGCAGACATGCAATCTTTTTTTGCACTGCGAAAAACAGGGTGGTTTTGGCCAGTGGGTGCTCTTTTTTAGGCTGGCGTCAGTAGCGTAAAATTTAATTACGCTAGTTTTAGTTGCAGGCTAAATCTAATTTAAATATATTTTTGAAAGAGTATGACCAATCATGCACTCACAGCGGATTAACTCGGCAGTAGTGGCGCCAGCCAACTCCAGATAGGGGGGCAATGATTCCCCGACAGGGGGGCAAAGAAAATGAACATTTTTTTTTATTGAAATATGATCCACTTTAGCAGGGGTTCGACGAAACCAGCTTGGGGGTTTTGGGGGAGCTCTGTAAGGTTTTTTTTGTCATATATTTTATTTACAAATTAAATTAACTGGTGAATTTAAATTAAAAAAAATTATTAATTTAACGTTAACAAACACTGAATAACTTAGGTTTGAAATGTATTGTTGCTTACTTTTCAAATGGCGGAAGATTCAGATGACGTTCCTGAATTAACTGATAATTAGTTTTAAATCACGATAGCGATGGGCTAAAAGGAAAAGAGCTGCTAGCAAATTAAACCGCCAACTATTCTTCAATTTTAATTCTTTGTTCGGTTTTTATGGAATTAATTGTTATCAGACTTCAACTGACGAAAACTTGGAAGGAGAGCTTAAGTTGTTTCTGTACAAATTTAGCTGACGTTTCGGTTATAACTAACTATAGCAAGAACACACAGTCAGACCTCAAAGGTATATGGCCATTTGTGAACACAGTGAATTTTTTTTTTAGTTCTGTATTGGTTAGACGCTGAAGTTGAGTTTGCGTCCTCTAGGTTGCGAGGCCGGGACTCTTGACCACTGGGCTGCTATTGCTCAGTTTGTTTGGTGTGTGTGACCCCTCACAAACTTCGCGTTGTGCGTTGGGCTTTAAAATCGGGCCTTCTTCTTTTAGAGATAACTGGTAAGGCGTTGGCATCCCAAACTTGTCTCATAATTAAGATGTCTTAAATCATGGCGTTGACGGTCTAAGGCAGCAAATCAATTTTCAGTTTAGCAATTTACTGTACACGATTTTCGCTCAGTTCATTGGTATCATGAATTCAAGCTAGAATCCTTAACAAGTTTAGCTTTATACATATTTAGTTAACTTTTCTGCATTAACTAAGACAGCTTTTAAATATTATGGAGATGATGAGGTAGCAACAGTAGGACTACTGGCAAACAAAACGGCAACTGTATTTTGACCTTTTTTCACCGAAATTTTTACGATTTTTATGTCGTCATGTAGATTTAGTCTTCCGGCTGTTCCCCGACGACAATCTCGGTTACTCCCCCCCTGTAACTCGGGCTTAGTAGACTTAAATGTAATTTTGCTCAGGATGTAATGGCGTACATTGTAAGTTTGACAAGCTATAACTTGACCCGTAATTAACATAATGGAGCAGGTTGATAACAGGTACATAAAACTTGTTAAAGTCACATAGGCACATGCAAATAATTTAGTGCTGTTCCAGTACAAACAGCAGCGGCTAGCAGTATAGAAAACCGACCCGATAACACTACAGCCTTTAGTTATTGCCAGCTTACCTGACTGATGAGTCTGAAGTCGTGGCTGACCAGTACCAAACCACCAGCAAAATCATTAATAGCTTCAGCAAGTGCGTCTATAGTTTCCATATCCAAGTGATTGGTGGGTTCGTCCAACAGAAGCAGGTGAGGAGCTTGGAATGCTAACCACGCAAATACGACACGACAACGTTGGCCGTCGGACAACTGACGAATGGCACAGATCTTTGAGAAATAAAAATGGGGAATGAAAAAAACTTGAAATATTGTGTGTAGGTATGTACACATAGGATCGGAAAAGGGAATTGGTGGAGTTACACATGTAACAAACATAATTAATCCCCACCACTACAGTACTAAGGATAGTAGTGTTGCACGGTAAATCGGTACTCACGGTAAAAAAAAATTACGGTATCAGTATCGTTCTTTTTTTAGCACTACGGTATTACCGTAGCAGCAGTATTACCGTGATTATGGTGCTGACGAAGGTGCATGCGAAAGTGTGAAATTTGCACGAGCGAGTGAAATCCGACCCCACTGCTTGCCCACAGTGCGGAAAGGGGTGGGGGGATTTAGGAGGGAGAGCAGCTCTTCAGTAACAAGCGCGTACGAGCGATTTTGTATTTATGGTCGATGTCGCAGCGTCCCATCAAGATGAAAGCGAAGTTCCGCTATTTAGTAAAAAAAATTAAATGCTAAGAGCAGTATTTGATTTTTTTTGTACTCAAGTGGATAACAGCGCAAAATTATTTCCTAAATTACCGTGATATTACCGTAGACCGCCGTTTTCAGAACCGTACCGTCCTGCAAAAACTTGATACCGTGCAACACTAAAGGATAGTGATCCCCCACAATCAGGGAGTCAATTATTTTAGAGCAAATCTGCCAATTATGTTTACTGTATTCTCTATACGCATGGATTTTGTTTTTTATCTTTAAAAGAATAGTAGTTTTTGGGCGCAAAAAGGAAGGAAAAGAGACTTGAAATTAATCAAGTAGTGATGAAAATAAGCTTATCACAGCAGCAAATGGTGGTACACTCTCTACCTCCCAAAACCACTGAACAATTTTGAAAAGCTTACCGCTTGTTGGAAATGTGGTACCACCAATACACAGAAAACTGAATAAACCCAACAGAGCATTCAAAAAATATTGGATGAGACACAGTGACGGCACCTGACGGATCCATCCAATCAGTCAACACGTTATTCACTTTCGAGGTAATGTCAAAATTAATCTGCTCCCTACTGGCATCAGTTCCGCTCTTTGGAAAGCTCTGACGAGTGTGCAGTTCTCAATGCAATTTTAGGCCATGAAAAGTTAATTGTTTGGCTTACAGGCGTGTGCAGGTGCTCTTAAAGTATTGCGGGTCAAAATTGTTTTTATCTCCATCTTGGTACACTCACTAAAAATCCTATTTTCGCCAAATTTTGACAGTTTTTGACATTCCAGTATACCATTTTAACCGACTCAAAACGAGCTTTTCAATGGTGCACATTTCAAACCTCTAGCACAAACCACTAAGAAGTTATTTGGCAAAAACTAAAATATTTTTAATACTAAACGACATAAATGACATATTAGCAAAATATTATACTTTTTTAGGCTGACTGATACTCTTTCAGCTTTGAGCAAGGTATATGTAAAAGAAATGTGATAAGTTAAATAAAATAAATTTTAAAACATCTAGATTCATACTCTGGAACGTAGCAAACGACATTACTTACACGCACGGAGGAAAATACGCAATATTCCAGACAGGCAAGTAATAAAAACTCCAAACACTACCACCTATTTACAGCCCCATAAGATTCGAAATTAGCGTTAACTTGGAGGCCCAAGGAAGCCACGTTAACGCCAATTTCGAATGTTATGGACTGCAAATAGGTGGTAGTGGAGTTTTTATTACGTGCCTGAAGAAGAGTCGGATAGGTTTTTCCATCCACAGCAAATTGACTATCGAAAATTCGCCAAGAATTGTTAAATTGTTCTTGCCTGTCTGGAATAGTGTGTATTTTCCTCCGTGCAAAAATAAAATGCCTGGTTGCGTGGTTTGCAACCTCGTCCATATTTTGCATGGCCTTAGAAGGTAGTGAATGGTGACTTAACACACGCAGGTGTGATATCAACCGAAAAGACAATTTAAGTTGATAGTTTTGGAAGGTACCACTTAGTTGATGATAGGGATTTATTTTCAAGTTTCAGTTTAAAAAAATTCCTGCCCAAAAAGTTAACAACAATTTTTCAACACGCGTGTTACAAAGGGGTAGAAATTACTTTCAACACAATTAAGGAAGTTTTTAGTTACATTTAACTTGGTAGTTGACTCACCTGTTGTCTACCAGTCAGGCCATAGCGTCCAATAATTTTCCTCATTTCTTCTATTTCTTTCACTTGGGGAAAGCATTTCATCATGTATTCTAAAGCTGAAAGGTCTAGGTCTAGTTGTTCGTGAAGATGCTGCGATCATACACATAAAAAAAAAGCTTGGTTTAAGAATAAGTAGCTAGTTATTGACGAGAGTTGCAATTGCAGACAGAACAAAACGTTACCTGATGATAACGTGCAATGCGCAAATGTGAATTTTTCCTAATAAGGCCATCAGTAGGTACTAGCTGAAAATAAAGAACTATTAATATCGGCAGCAATTCTTGAGTTACAGGATTTTATTTCTCTTGAAAGTATTACAGGTTACTGCAGAAAACACGTAAGCAATTTTTATTGACCCATTATAAAACTGGTTGCTCTTATTTAATTCGATTTCGGCAACCTTATTACTATGGTAATAGCCCATTAAGTTCCCATCATGAAATAAAAACAAAGACCGGGGAATTAAAACAATCCACTTCCCCCCAAATTTGTGTACATGGAGGGTGATTCTTCATAACAGAAAAGTTGGCGATCGTGCAATCATGATCTGGATTCGATAAAGCATTAATACAATACCCTCTTATTTACTCAGAAATTTGGCTTACTCTTCCAAAATAATTCAAATAACCCTTTCGAGCCTAAGCGACGATATATCGTTAGCCCACTTCACCGCACTGCTGAAAAAAAAAAATAATCCAATTGCATACATCGGAAGTGTAATACCGATTGACTTGGGTATTTCGGAACGTACATTTTCAATTCCAATTAATATGATTTAATATCATCTTTTTATTACTTTAATCAAAGTTATTCTATGCATTGTGGCCAAAATCTACGTGAAAATTATGTTTGCTGAAAATAGCCCTTGGTTCAAACAATCGTTATCTCCGGAACGACGCAACGTACAGCCGCCATCTTGGTCGCGCTCGAGAGAGGGGATTGCCAATTTTCTAGCCCGCGAAAAATGACATCATCAACTCCCACGTCACTGCCTGTATTCCTAGAATCAAATTTGCCGTTTTAACGGACTTTGTTCAAACGCTTCGGCATCGCGAGCGCTGATTGGTTCGCTCGCGGCAAGTGACTCTTCGACCGTTCACAAGTGACGTCACGCGAAGCGAGTGAAGGTCGCATCCATTTGCGCTAGCAGGAGTGCGTCCCATTGCGAGCAGCCGGTTGCAATGGCTGTCCTACGCGAGTTGGTAGTGGGCTTTCGACGATCGCGAATTTTGAAGGAATAAAGCAACTTTAAACTATTTTTACCGTAATAAAATATAAAATAATGATTTCGGAAGTAATAACAGGCGTTGTGATGGAAGAATATCGAGTGGATGTTATCATTCAGAGTACTGTAAGTTGAAACTTTCGTTAGCGCTGTTTACGTAGTCGAACTTCAGGATTTTTTTCAAATAATGAAAATGTAGGACGATGGTCCCAATTATATTTCTGGCCAATAATTTACAGTATAATTATTATATCTGTGAATTTTTATACTCTTAGACCGCATAGTTTTTTTTTTTACAATTTATTTTCGTGAGGCTTGCAACTTGTTCATGGCAGTCATGTTGCGGCCATAGGCTTTTTCAGCAGGAAAATGAAAAATGGCGTTAGGCTCGAAAGGGTTAATACTTACCGTAAATCCCCGCATATAAGCCCTGGGCTTATTTTCGAATTTAAGCCCACGGGCTTCTACGCGGGACAATGATTTTTAATATGGGAGCAGGTGTCGAGAATCTTCCAGTAAGCGAACCACATTTCCACGAAAACATAAATTAAATGTTTGTTTTCGTTGCCATTTTATTTTATTTTGTAATATTTCACTTAACCTATTATTAAGTCTTAGGAAAAAACATTGCAAGGATTCTTTTTTCTTTTATGCCAGAATACGTGTACGAAATAAGTTATTGTCTGTAACAAGTATTGTATTTTACAAAAGTGACTCGGTGACCGGGCTTTTTTTTTTTTTTCAAAGGCCTTCTGTGTGATATTTTTGTCAAAATAGTTTTTCCTTAAAAAACAAACAAAAAAAAAGGCAATAAAAATAAATATAGGGCGCTTTAAGACCCAAGAGTCGGAAGCTCAACTTAATTTGGCTTATATTGTGCTCTGAAATGCTGGAGACGCAAAACAAAACGTCTTCCTGTCAAAGTCGCAATAAAAATTGGGTCAGCAGCAGGGGGCCTAGAAACAACATTTTTTTTCGCGGCGTTACTCTGTTAACGGGATTTTCTTTGTATTTTAAGCAGTACGAACGTATATGTACGCCCCCAAAAAATCATCCAAAACGCAACAACGTCGAAGCTTTAAAGGGAGACTGCGGGTCGAAAAACGCAATTTTCGGCCTAACCATCGATATGAGAAAAGCAGAAATTCGCTACATGACATGTGCATCGATTTCTGTAAAAAAAACCGTTGTTACCGATATCTATGATTTTATAAAAAGCAATTTAGTTGACTGTAGACTCAATAAAAAACAGCAAAAATGTCATTTTCATTCTTTTTTCCTAAGTTAGAAAGCAGAAAATTGGTCATTTTTGATCAGCGGTAGCGGTCGAAAAATTTGACTGGGCGCCGCCATCTTGGATTCGTTGGAAAGCTGGAATTCCCCTGTATCCAGGCATCTCAACATATTTTCTCGACGGCAATACTAATCAGGCGGATTGTATTACGCCGTTTATGGCTGTTTCAAGCAAACTTTCCAAAGCATTTGCAGATCGTGTTCCCTCATTGGCCCGCTCTCATTGGCTGATGCGCGATTTCATCACGACCGCTGCCGCTCGCTTCACGTGAGCGCTTGTGTTTTAGTACGTCGTTGAAAATCACAAGAAAGATGATGTTTCACAGCATTAAAAAATTAAAACACCAGCCACAATACAAAACTAAAATGGAAAAGTAGCCTATAAACCTTCACACTATCGCCTATCAGGTGGGAACAACAATTTCTAGCCTAACGAAGTATAGTTATTAATCCAAGGCCTATTTTTTTTTATAACTAACGCCGACATAACGGACGCGTTTTGTCAACACGGAGATTTTCAATTTTGGTTCATTACCGCCCGTAATGAAAAAAAAATATGTTCTCCGATACTATTAAAGCCATTTACTTGATTTGTTCTGTGCACCTTAATAAGTATCTGTTGCGTGCGTGTAGTAAGATTGAAATAATTGTGTCCAATAGTTTTCGCAAAAATAAATATTTCGTTAGTGCTTCACTCCATGGGTGACGAAGAAAAAACCAACTCACTCCGTGAGCGACGACAATTTTTCTTTAACTCGCTGCTTAAAAGGTTAAGGAATTTTTAAAGATTTATTTAATAAACACTAAACAGTGCTAGTTTTTATACAACCTAGTTCGAATATTAAAAAAAAAAACTTGTTTCGCAAATAAGCCCTGGGCTTATAAGCGAGTCACTTATAGCCATTAGTGTTGTTTACAAAAACGCATTATTTCGTTTATTAGCCCATGGGCTTCTTTGCGGGGATTTACGGTAATTTCTAACTGCACGAACCTTCATAACAGCCATCGTGTTTCAGGATTGGTAACACATGTGCTTTGAGATATCATTTTCCTTAAGTTGGTGTGAAGTTGGCATGAATCACTCTCTCTAGGGCAGAGAGAAAATGATGCCAACTTCATACCAAGTTACCAACATCTGAAAATGGTGGCTCAAAGCACAGGAATTCTCGTTCATGAATAGCACTGAATGTTACGAAGGTTAATACAATTAGTTTTGACTACGGTCAAAACAAATCCAAATATGAACCGGATTTTTTTTGAATTTGGATTTAGCAAAATTTTTAACATAACGCCAATTTTTCAGTAACTTCGCTAATTTCTGGTATTGAACGTTCTGGTATACCACTCGCAGCGTACTTTCACTAGCTTTCCATAAGAACTAAATTCAAACATATAGCATAAACTGTACAGAAGTAAATGGGGAAAACCAACATACAAGTTGCAAAAATGTTTAGTCTTTAAAGTTCACTATCTTGTAAAATATTCACATCTGATACAAATTTGTCAGAAGTTAAGTCAATCCCTGTTTTACTGAATTATGTTGGATTGTGGAGGAGGAACCATCTAATAAACTAAATTTGTGAATAAATGCATTGGGCAGGTTAGGTGGTCTAATATTGACAGAACATCAATGATAAATTTCTTTTTTCCACAAGGGTTTGTTTCATACTATTTTTTTTATTTATTTATGTCCATTTTTGGCTACGTTTTAGTTTTTGCTAAAGAATTTAAAAACTGTTTCTACTAACTATTAGCACCAAAGGACAGCTCTAATTGATCAAAAAAAATTATGCAAATGGTGTACTCAACAATGAAGTTTTAATGGAACAACTTACCAGTACAGTAGCCATTATACACCACTACCACTGATGTTTAGGGGAGACCGGGGCTAGTTGGAACACTTTTATTAAAACATTTTTTTTTCCTCCATCTACACAATTAGCTTTTTAGTTTAATATTTGCCTACAGTAGTATTATACTTTAAGTAAAACTTTAGAAATAAAAATTTTTTTAATTGTCATTATTTGTGCCCCTAAAGTAGTATCCGTACTTAGTCGCATGTTCCAACTTACCCCAATGATGGGGTTAGTTGAAACATTGCGGGGCCAAGTTGAAACAAGACAAAAAGGGTGTAAATAACTTTAGAATTCATTTTGGTAGCAGTGTTTTATTTTAAAAATTGTTTGCAAGGTTACAGCTTATTGAATGGTCTATTTCGGACTTAATTTTACTGAACAACTAAAGTTTACTCTAGGTTGTACACACTTAAATCGCATGAGAAAAGGAATTTGTTTGCACATCGTTGTGTTCCTCCAATAGTCGTAGGTTTCGGCAACTTCCTAACAATATCTTGCATGTTATGGATGGACAAATCTGGTTCGGTAGGAAATATAAAGCTGGCTCCTTGCTTCTGGAGAAAGTTTATCTCTATTTCGTCATCATTCGAGTTGATTGATATGACTTTTCCAACAAAGTAAGTGACTTTTCTTTTTGTAGTGAATTTTACTACCACATAGTCATCTTCTTTAACATTAACAGGACCATCTTCTTTCTCAGATTGACTTCTGTCAGATGTGCTTAAACTGGACAAACTTAAATCACTATCACTGTCTGAAGAGAGATATATGCCGTCTAGACTATCTTCAGCTTCAGTCTCCGTGCTCTCGCGCCTGGTCCGCTTATAGGAAAGTCGTTTTTTAAGTTTAGGGTTTCTGCTGTTTAGGTTGTTTGTTGTTAGTTTTCTGTTTTCTTCCCAGCTTCTCCAACGCCAGAGCGTCCTTTACTGGTGTCAGTTAAAATTCTAGTGGTTACTTTATTGCGACCACGACGAGAAGCCTGTCTTGGGCCTGCTTTGGGAAAGGGACGGAAAATTTCTGGCGAGATAGTCTGTAAGCCTTGGCCTAGGGTTTTATCTGCACCTGCGTTGCCTGCAGAAGATGTAGTAGCCATAGGCTCGTTAATGTCAAGTGGGTCGGTGGCGTCAACATTGCCTGCTGCAGGTTGAGGACGGTCTGTCACGTCAGAAGGAAAGAATTCCTCTTCCTTGAATGGTTCTCTGTTTAACGGCCATATACCGACTACCTTGAATCCTGCCAGTATATTACTAGGAGTCGCAGCCAATGGCAAAGTCTGCCTAATAATGCCAGGAAGATCGTAAATAGTCATAATCTTGCCACCATTACTGCCCATCCACGAGTCCATTGCTTTGTATAAAAAATGTTTGAATGGTCCATAGACTCCTCTGTCTAGTGGTTGCAAATTGTGAGAGCAATGTGGTGGGAAAGACAAGAGGACAACACCATGTGCCTTAGCTTAATCCAAAACAGCAATTGCAATATGTGATTCGTGGTTGTCCAATAAAAGTAAAACGGTTTTTTCTGAAGTGCACTTGATGCTTGCAACAAAGTGTTCCATATATTTTAGAAAATTTATCTGTCATCCACCCTGTGTGGTATGCTACCCCGATGCAGCTGGGTGGGCCATCACGTACAAAGTGACCCTTGTAATTAACACGAGGGAACACTAACATTGGTGGAACACTGTTACCGATTGCATTGACAGCAAATGCAACCGTCACTAAACTACCGCGTTCCGCAGACGTCACTGCCCCAACTTGCTTAGCTCCTTTCTCACCAACTACCTTGCCTGGATTTTGAACGGTAGACACACCGGTTTCATCAACATTGTAGATGTCACTTGGTTGAAAATTATGTCATTTCATTACAACATCTAAATTATCAAAAAAAGAATTGACGTTATGCTTGTTAACCCTTTAGAGTCCGAGTCATATTTTCAATTCGCGAACGAGAAAGGCCATGGCCGCAACATGGATGCCATGAACAAGTTGCATGCCTCACGAAAATAAATTTTACTAAAAAAACTACGCGGTCTTGGCGTATAAAAATTCATAGACGTAATAATTATATTGTAAATTATTGAACAGAAATATAATTGGGACCATCGTCCTACGTTTTCTTTATTAAAAAAAATCTTAAAGTTCGACTATGTAAACAGCGCTAACGAAAGTTTCAACTTACAGTACTCGGACTGATAACATCCACTCGCTATTCTTCCGTCACAACGCCTGTTATTACTTCCGAAATCATTATTTTATGTTTTATTACCGTAAAAATAGTTTAAAGTTGCTTTATTCCCCCAATATTTACGATCGCTGACAGCTCACTACCATTTCGTCCTGAGCGGCCATATTGACCGGCTGCCCGCAAGCGAACGCGCTCCTGCTAGCGCCAATGGATACGACCTTGACTCGCTTCGCGTGACGTCACGAATAAACGGTGATGGGTCACATGCCGCGAACAAACCAATTAGCGCACGCGATCGGGAAGAATCTGAACAAGGGCTGTTGAAACAGCACTTTTCATTCGAGTAATACACGCAGTGACGGAGTTGATGACATAATTTTTCGCGGGCTAGAAAATTGGGATTCCCCTCTCTCAAACGCGCTCAAGATGGCGGCTCCGTAGTTGCGGTTGCGTAGTTCCGGAGATACGATCGTTTGAACCGAGGGCTGTTTTCAGCAAACAAACGCAACTTTCACGTCGATTTTGGCGACGATACCAACAATAACATCGACTTAGATAATAAAAAGATGATTTGAGTTAAATAAACCTTAAATATACGTTCCAAAATACCTACTTCAATCGGAGTTAACCCTCCGATGTACGCAATAGGATATTTTTTTTTAAACAGGGCCTAGAACTGAGCGAACGATGTACCGTTCCTCCGACGTTTTTGGCGTAATTTTTGAGCACCGATGTTTCGTAGCTCGGACTCAAAAGGGTTAAATCCTGTGGCTCTTCCTAAGGATGTGGCCTCAGGTGTCTGAATAGAAAGACATTCACGTCTTTTTTAAAAACATGTGAACCAATCAGGTCCAGCCACCTGTGTCTGTCCATTTCTCTGGGACCTTTTTTTTTTTTTATTTGTTTTCACAAATTTGTATGCTAATTTGCGGACTTCAAGTGAACATAGTTCATAATACAACTTAGGGGCTTTTAACTAATAGTCTTCGGAATCAGTGAAGACTTGACGATAGCGTGTGTACCCAACATGGATTAATGAGTGAACTTTATCCTTATTTTCTTACAGTAACGTGGAATATCAAATTCATTTGGGGAGTAATGCTATAGCATTGGTTTGGTCTGGGCGCAGTATGGGATGACCAAATCGGGCACACACGTGACCTTCCTATTTTTAGCTCTGCCTTTATCTTAAGATTGTCAACAAAGATATCTCAGTTCTAGCTGAGAGCGTGCTCATGCTGGTTGCTCTTTAACGCTCGTGTGTGTGCTTCCTTTGTTTCCATTGTCTCCTGCGCTCGTTTCTTTTTATTTCGACTATGGCCCAAACCGGGAACAGTGCTACAGCAATGACTTCCAACAGAAATGTACCCGTACGTCGGGGTCGGCCTGGAAAACGTAAAGCGTCTGAAGCTGTTGCGTTGGACGAATCGAACCCGGCACCTGAGTGAACTTTATCCTTTATTTTCTTACAGTAACGTGGAATATCAAATTCATGCGCAACACTTCTGCACGAGCGTTGGTTATCAATCACTTCTTTTGCAGCTCTTGTCATTATGTCTGCAGGAGTTCTTGCACGTTCTGTTTTCCTCTTATACGTTCTCATTTTATAAAACCAAAAGCCCTACGCAAGCCAAAAAAACTCTTAGTTTTGAAATGTTCGGGGCAAGTTGGAACATGTTTCAACTAGCTCCATCTGTTCAGCTAACATTCAAGTTAGGCCTAACACCATGTGCTTTAACCCAGATCTGAAATACTGTGCTGTTTAAAAGCTGAATAATCAACAATTCTGTTAGACTTATGATCAATTAGTGTACTTCAGGTTTAGAAATAAAAATTAGATGTGTGAATCACTCAGAATTTACTTTTAGGCCTTAAAAACAGAAAAAGTTGGGCAGCTCTCTTACCTCCAATGCCAAGCAAGTCTACACAAGGCAGTAGATAAATAGTAGTCTACCAAGTGCATCCAAGCAGCAATTGACCAGTTGTGTTTCAACTCGCCCCGGTCTCCCCTATTTTTGGCCAATTTACGTCCCCTCCATTCCCCGTGTCACATTTTGTCACAACTACCTCCACTCCCCTCTGAAAAAGTATGTCGTACTGATATCACCTCCTAACTCCACAGATAGAATTATGTCTGGGAATGCCATTTCATGGGTCTGCACCAAACTGCCGATTGCACTGAGTGGGCTCGGAAAAGCCCAGTGTCCACTTCGGCGGCTTTCACCGTCTGTGCACTAACTGGGCGATGCAGACGCACACAGGATAGGAAAAGTGCACTTGGACTCCTCCCTGAAGACCAAAATACCTGATCTCGCACTACATCTAATGGCCAGTCCTCATGCGCAGTAGGCGTAGAACCTACGTTTTAATATCCATAATGGGGGGAGGAGGGAGTTGGTGTCGGGAGAAGGGGAAACAAACCCGCTTACAAAAAACCATTCATTGTGTATGTCCCCAATCAACTTCCCCCCCTGCTGACAAACAAATGCATTTCCTTGTGCCGTTTCTACAATGCAAATTTTTTTTTTTGCAAAAAATACGAATGAAAGCAATAAAAGGTAAAACAAAGAAGAGAGCAATATGCAACACACCAAAACCTGGAAAATCCCATACCAAAAGGAATAGGCTTTACCTCTCCATAAAGTAATTTTAGAAGAGTAGATTTGCCTGCTCCGTTTGGCCCAACCAAAGCCAATCTTGTATCCAAATCAATTCCAAATTCTAAATTCTTATATATATGTGGCTGCAAATAAATGAAAACACTTAGTGGTGGAATTATTAAATACTTGATTAAAAAATATTTTATAAATTCCTACACACCGAATCGTCGCTGTAGCGAAAACTAACATTCTGCACCATAATGACCGGTGGTGGTACCTTCCCACAATCAGGAAAATAAAACTGCACAACCTGTGAACCAAAAAAACATTTAAGTATTTGTAAACTAAAAATGGAAAACAGATTTCACATACACATACCAGGAAGCTTGTCACTAGCTATGTAAGTCTCACCTTATCGTTGGTAACTTTTTCTGTAAGGCCGCCTGCGACCATTTTTGCCAACGTTTTCTCCTTACTCTGGGCTTGTCGTGCCAATTTAGCACTCCCGTGTCCAAATCTTGCAATGTAATCCTGTGAAGAAGCATCAAATTATGAATTTTTATGGGTGTTTAATCACACATAGAAATTTTAGACAGCAACTTATCGTGCATGACAAGTGCGAGGAAGCGAAGTCACGAGTGACAAATTCGTGCTCCACCTGCCTACGTTTAGCTACCACAGAAAGCAATAGAAAAAGACTTGTGACGCTAGATTACCTTCATGTGAGCAATCTGGTCTTGTTCCCACTGATAACGCTTAGATTGATTCTCGAGCAATTCCATTCTGGTTCTCACAAAGGCATCATAATTTCCCTACAAAATTCAAAACTGTATAATTGCACTGAACAACAGAGTAATCACTGTTCTACCCTAAAGAGATACAACAGAATGTTACCGTGTAATACTTGATAAGCTTGTTGTTTAGATGCATGATGTTGGTGCAAACACCATTCATGAAATCTTGCGAATGTGACACAATCACTAAAATACGTTTGTAACTGCAATGAAAAAATAAGTGTCTTAAGCATTGATTGTGATTAGTCCTATCGATAGAGATGTGCGATACTCGAAACATCTAGTAGAATACGCAACTTGTCCTCGGCTCGTGGCTCGCATCCATATTAGAAAAACTCGAATCCGGTGAAAATGAAATAACTTCACCAATTTTGACATTCCAATATGCCAAGTTCGTCGTTTCGACGAGGACTGCCCAGTGGTGGAAATTAAAAGCAACTAGTTCAGATTAAGTTATACTGGAACATTATTTGTACACATTAATTCGTACAGTTAGTTAAGCAGCATCAGTTATTATACTAACAAATTAACAAGAAACTTGCAAATGAGCTATGTTTACCAAATACGCGGTGAATTCAGCTCGACACTTGACTTTTCTGTTGCAAACTTGGCTAGGCTCGACTTAAAAAAAAAATTTCTACTCGCACACCCCTACCCATCGAATATTAAAACAAAATAATATTGTGACATTCAAATGAAAATGTTACAGAAAATTTTTTCATACTTTAATGCTGACAGAAAACTCAGTAGTTGTCGGTCTTATTTCAATGTGTGATCTGATGATCAAGAATTTTTTTTTGGTATCACCGAAATTTCCGTACAAGGTTGGGTTTCTGATCTGAGAACCTCAGTTGGTGGCTATGCAAGATTATGAACAAGAGCCACGGGTCATATGTAATCTCACTCCAGGCTTCCGCGTATTGTTGCATGCGGCAAGCAACCGAAGATCGCCAACTTTCAGTTGCACCGGGTAGAGGTGGGTGCGGGGTCCAATTTTTGAGAACCGAAATTGCCAGCATTTACAGAAACTGGAACCGACCCGCAGGGAACCGCAATGTCTGAACTGAAAACCGAACCTACCCGAAACCGCAAATGTGTGTTATAATAAAACCCGACCCGACCCGAATGCGGTTTAGCCGCGGTTAACCGCTAAATAAAAATCTTACAAAGACATTCATTACGAGAAAAAAAATTTGTGGAAACAAAAGAAAGCCACACAAAGACATTGTTATGAATCAACAAACGCAGTTCTTTAGTTGATTATTATTTTTTTTTAGCTAGTTAAAAATAGTTAAAAAAATCTTGACAGCGTGCGTCCTTTCCTCTTCCTCAAGCGTGCATTTGCTGTTTGTACGGTTTAATTTGCTATTGACAGCGAACTCAACCTTCGGTTTCGGGTCTTGCATTTTCTACCTCAATCGGCCTTGCCTTCACCTAGTGGTGAAGGGAATCAAGGAAAAAAACAACAATAATATAGCCACGATTGTTTCGCATTTTCTGTGACACGCGGTTATCAGCGGTTCACCCGCGGTTTACCCGAAACCGCACGTCATTTTATTATTTAGACCCGCAACCCAAACCGCATCGAACCGCGGTTTACCCAACCAGCGCCCACCTCTAGCACCGGGGTGTCTCCTGAAGGTCAATACCTGTCTTGCTTTCATTCTTCGCATGGGGACTTGCTGCGAGGAGGGCTATTTTTTCTCTGGAATCCGGTCTCATTAACGCTGGGATCCTTTACCTCTTCCGCGACCCCCTCGCGCGGATGGCTCCATGAAAGGGCAGTTCATCCTTGAAATGATCCCATTTGCCTTTTGGAAAGCTTTGTTGCTGTGGAGCGGTGATGGGCTTAAACTTCGCACTAAGGATAACACCTCTTCAACGTCTTAACAAGTCTGACAATTATGTTGGGAATATGGCGCAAACCATTTGGCGGTTCGTGCCCTGACTGCAAAGCAATGAAGCACGCATTGTTGTCGTATGTGTAGTGTGTTGAAATCGCTCTCAATAACAAGATGTGGAGGTGAAAGGAGAGTTGCTGCGGCAAGAGTTGAATTAGTTTTCCAGTAGGAGAGTTTAACTAGTGCCTTACCTAATACCAGTGACTAACTAAGAGACTACGAGGGAGGGGGCGGGGGGGGGTTTGAACTCCGCAGACAGATTGCCGTTACTCACCGCTGCAGAAGTGCAGCAAAGTGATGACAGCCGCTGTTCGCACAATCGTCGGGACGTCGCCACTGAATACTGACCACTGGATGAAATTTAGTAAGGTAAATATCGATGTGCATACCCGATAACTTTACCTTCACGAAGCGGCATCCTACACCAGTGAAACTGTAAGAACCCAAACTCTGGACAGATTTTTTTTACCATTCTCCAAGACCGCACAAAAGGTCCATTCTTTTATCAAAGTTCAATAGCATGCAGGTCAGACTTACGTTTTAAGTTCTTCTTCCAGCCATACACAGGCTTCCAAATCTAAGTGATTTGTTGGTTCATCCAACAATAGTAGGTGTGGCCGCACATACAAAGCACGAGCCAGCGCTATTCGCATGCGCCAACCACCTAAAAACAAAAATTCAAGACAGTTAAACACACATGTCCAGAGTCACTTTTACAGGCCCAGTTATATATTTTTTAAAGCGGCACAATTTTTCCGACTGCTAGTATTAAAATCAGGTGAGATCAGGTGACAAGATAACAGTCATTATGAGAACTACCTGATAACATGTGGAGAAATTTAATAAATGGAAATGAAAATCCCTTGGTTCTCCTTACTTAGCAAAGGTCTTGTATAATGTCTGCAGATTTCATTTGTTTTACCGGGTATATACATATACAAATTTCTTCTTTATTTTTCCAAGCTATTTATTCATTCACAACTAATTTTACATTATTCATGCATCTGGAATGTTGCCCAAGTCTGGAATTACACAGACAATTGTCCAGAATTGAAAATACAATTGAGCACAAGTGAATCGTTCTGCAAAAACCATCCAGAGTGGGTTTTTGTTTGAATTTGCTGTCCTTTCCATGATGACAATAGCACAAGCAATAGATTTAGTATGAATGAAAGTATGAATAAATCTATCAGTTGTGCCCACAAGAGACGTGCCTTAATTCAGTGCGCAGTGAAACGAAGAAAAACAAAATTAAGAGTGAACAGCACTGGTTAACTATCAACTTTTTCAACAAGTCACCATTCCCCAAAATTTAATATTATGCCACCATGATTTTGACTCCACTAACGCAAGCCAGCTAAGACTTAAATTATATTCAAACCAGTGGTCTTCAGTTGCACAAAAAAACTTCTGGGAAAAGGTGGTGCAAATGTAGTTCCCGATCGCGAGTAGTTTTGGATTAAAACCTGGTTTTAAACATTTAGCGACATTTATTCGCAATATTCGGGGTAATTCCATTTTCCACTGGGACTTTTCGATTACTATGTCATACCCTCATTCTTCATTTTTATCCAAGTGGTTAAGTAGACAATTTTTTGTTTTCCTAATATCCTGATATATTCCTAGCACAGTAAAGCTTCCATGCTTGAATATATTTGCAGCCTAGATGCTTCATGATTTTTGCTAAATGCTGAATGCAAAAACAGCACGGAATGAAACGATAGTCTTGGCTTGCAGAAATAGCAATCAAATAAACGTGACCTACTCCAGTATTCATTACTCTTGTTGGGAGTTACTGTTATTTTGTTGCAAACTGCTCTCACAAATGTTAGCGTCAAAGGATTAAAAATATACGACAATTTGCTTACAAAACACAATGTCAAGTACATATCAACGACGATGTTAGTTCTTGAAACTAATTTTCTGTTTCAAGACCTCTTTGATGTAAGGCTGCACAGATAATGATAATGGATCGGATCGGTTTGCGATATTTGTGGTATTGCTATGGGCAAATTACGCTGATATTGATAAGTCTGGAATCGTTCAAGATTAATACATGTGGTTTGTGGCGTTTTGTCCGGAAATCACAGAGTACCTTTCTAGTTATCTGTTAAGTCAATTATGATTTTAAAATTTTTTATTTCAATAATTTATTGTACTTTTGAAGAAAACTACATCATTGACAACAAATTATGGGTTAAATTTTGGATAACGGTCTGTTTTAAAACAGGACCAGTAACAGTTTTGGATCGGTACAGCTGGTATCGGTGCAGCATGGTATATTGGAATTGTGTCCTTAATAACCACACAATTTTTTTTTTAGCTGACAAAGCATATTTAATGAAAGACTGGCAAGTAGCCAATTTATTTTAACATTTACTTTGAATTGACTAATTGGCTAAATAAAATATGGGAGTCAGTTCAATTTCGCTTCAAGGAGTTTGAACATAGTGCTGTAATTACGGATCTCGAACCAGAAAGGGAGATCACGTAACAGCATTAAAATTCGGCCTTTTATTTCATCATTCTCCCAGCATATATAAAACAATGAAGTTATTAATGTGCCTAATAACTGTAGAAGGAATTTAAACTATTAACTTTGCTAAATGCTAGGCTACTTCTCCAATAAGTAAAACTAATACCGTAAATCCCCGAATTTAAGACCCCGGTCTTATATCCGAATATAAGACCATGCCTCATAAAGACCACGGTCTTAGTGAACCTACAAGAGCACAGTGATTTTTTCTGTTTCCAGTTATCAAACACTTAATATCACTACTATGTTCCAAAAAGTAAAAAAAAAAAAAAAAAAAAAAATTGGAATGGTACGTGCCCTACTTCAAGCCTATCTTTAAAAAAATAATGCGATGGCATATTTGTTGCGTTGGTTGGTTTTTTTATTGTCTACCTTGCGATTCATCTTCAACTTTGGAATTAAAAAGAGATTTATGGATCGACCGAACCTAGTTTTACAGAATCCGGACCAGGTTTGGAGCCTTTAATAATAGGTTTCCACCTTCCAGAATAAATTCTGATCTCAAATACAAAAGTTTATAAAATACTTCTCAGTATTGTGGTATGTTAAAAGCGAATTTTCGACAGGCAGATTTGACCGAAACTAGGTGTGCTGTTTCAGTCCTCCTGTCATCATCAGGCTCTCCTCGTGCGAGTTCTCTTTACATAACTGCCGCAGCCACATCAAAACAGAGTCACCTCGCGTTCACTATTCGTGAAGACTATTTGAGGAATAGTGAACGCGAGGTGACTGTTTTGATGTGGCTGCAGCAGTTATGTAAACAGAACTCGCACGAGGAGAGCCTGATGATGACAAGTGGACTGAAACAGCACACCTAGTTTCGGTCAAATCTGTCTGCCGAAAATTCGCTTTTAGCATTTCACAATACTGAGAAGTATTTTGTAAACTTTTGGATTTGAGTGTCATTGAATAAGTATTTTATTTATACGAACATTCAAAGTAACATGGTTTGTTTTTTTCATGAAATCCGGATCTCCACCTCATTTTTTGTTCTGACCTCCAGCTAATGAAGGTTAAGGAAGAACTTACCAAAATGTACTGTACCAATCCCATACTTTCTTAAGTACAACTTAACTTTCGCATTATGTTAAATAAATTCACCTTAAAAAAAGTGTTATTATGGCCTCTTGGTATTATTGGAAAAAGAAATGTGCAGTATGGAAATCGAAAAATATAACAAGCTCAAAGTATGGAAATTAATAAGTAATTCTGGACTAGCATACAAGGAATTTGTTTAAATTTTTATATTTAGCAGTACAGAAAAAGTTATATATTATACTTTGCTTAAGTTCGTTCAACTGGCTCTCTTCACTGATGTATTTTTTAAACAATATATTTAAAGATTTAATTAATTTTTATATCTTATACACACAGTTCGATCACGCAAAACCAAAAGTCAAAGATTTTCAAAGGTTTTCACCTCGAAACTTGAAAATTTTCGACAACCTTTACCGGTTGTTTCTTTAAATTTTTATATTTAGCAGTACAGAAAAAGTTATATATTATACTTTGCTTAAGTTCGTTCAACTGGCTCTCTTCACTGATGTATTTTTTAAACAATATATTTAAAGATTTAATTAATTTTTATATCTTATACACACAGTTCGATCACGCAAAACCAAAAGTCAAAGATTTTCAAAGGTTTTCACCTCGAAACTTGAAAATTTTCGACAACCTTTACCGGTTGTTTCTT
>JAHWFP010012025.1:9425-67729 GCA_023313725.1 Lithobius niger | reverse complement strand
CCATAACTCTTAACTAACAAACAACTATTGTTTATTCGTTAGCGGCTTACCGTTCTGAGGGAGTTACTGGGTCATGTGGATACTCCAAGCAAAGATATTGACTCTTCTATGAACGTTAGTGTGCTGCAAGATACTGACAAGGACAATAACAATGCCTTGCGAGTGTCTGATGGGCAGACAAATCGACATTCCTATACAAGCATGGTTAGTGACGCAGAGTCTGGCTTTGAAGATGGACGTGAACCCTTAGTGTCGCCACTTCGGACTGCAAACAGTATTACAGCTGATAAGCTTGCAGAGGAACTAAGTTCAGTCGCAATCGACTGGAAAACGATACGAAATGTGAAAGAGTGTATTTGTTCCACGCCGTTTGATCATTTCAGTAGAAAGGTGAGTGCTAAGTGCTACTTAACAATCCTTGCAACATTCCTTAACCAGAACTTAGAAACGGTCCAGTAGACATAAGGTTTGTAGCTGTTTGCAATTTTCCCTACATATGACAACGGCTTGGAAAAGCATTTGTTATGGTGCATGATTTTTTTTTTACAAGTTACTACCTCTTTCTTTCTTGAGTAGAAAAGAAATCTCGGCAAGTTTTGCATTTTGTTTCCAATTTCTTTTACATTTCTCCTCTTTCATTATTTCTCAACCAGGGAAGAGGGTCACACTAAACGTAAATGCAATCAAATTTTAAGTTCATATCTACAGAATCATTATTTTGTATTGGTATTATGGTCAGTAATTTTGCTAAAAGTTAACGGCTTGACTAGTCTTTTTTTTTCTAGTACCTTTCAAATTGCAAATGTTCGAAGTCATCTCAAGTGTTGGTTCCTCTTTACTATATTTCAGTCGCGCAGTAACATCTTTGGAGCGTCGTGCAATGGAAGTACAGTAGAACCTCAATTATCCAAAATTATTAGTCATTCAAACCACGTCTTACTTTTTTTATCCAGTTCTTAAAACTCCCCAACAAACAACTCAAAAAAAGTTAGAAAAATTGCACTGTTATTGATTTTGAACTTCTACCCACTCTCCTTTAACATGCAAGCCAAGACCCAACCCCCCCCCCCCCCCCCCCCCCATGGTTTCCATCAGTCAATCTAATCATCCTTCCTATGCTCAGGAAGCACAGTGCACTCCATTCATGCAATTTGGGGCAACCAGCTCGAGTCAAAAATCAAAATGGCTCCCAAAAAAAAGAAAACATGGTTGTTTAGAGCGTAGACAAGACTGTTGCGATTGTAAAAATGAAAGGATTAATTTGTGATAGGCCTCTGGTATACTGGATTGAGTGTGCCACACCTCTTCATTCATAAAATGCCCTTACCTGGCGAAGTGACTCTCTCATGGGGGGGGTGTAAAAGACCTAGCCCAACCCTCCCTTTAAATACTTTCCAAGACCTTGCTTGTGCCCCAGTTGTTAGTTACAATGTGCCAAAATGAACCATCACAGTTCTAAAAAAATATTAAGAAATCGCAGAAAAATTAGTAGAAAACTACTCACAAGAAGGATACACAGAACCAAAACGTTTGTAACAGTCAATTACAGGAGAATTTTCAGTCAGGCCAAGCCCAGAGTTCTGCTCGCAACAACAAACGTCATTTGAAAACAAATTTGTATAAGGTGCTTTTCTCAGTGGGACTCTTCTCCAATAGGGCAGTACTAGGCGTCGGAGATGCTGCTCTTTTCCTGTGTTGTTAGGAATGGTTTCCACTGGATTTCGAGTTGGTGTACTAGGTCTGTGGTGGCAGACAGCATGATTTTTGGGTATGCAGGTGTTTGCTCATTGAGCATAGGGACTTTATTTTCTCTGTGGGTAAACCCTGAGGTCCCAACTGCCAGTGTAAAATAGAAAAGGATTCCAGTGCTCGTAGATGATCTTCCTTTCCGGAGTTGGAATGCAGTAGTACTTTCGTACTTTCCCAGTCTGTGCTATGCTCGGTCTTAACATTGTCTGCTGCGATGGCACTCTTCTAACGAAAATGACATGAAGATTGCATTGAGCTCAGTGTCGTGATATTTACCAGTCTTAAAGTCAAGCTGCTCTCACCATAGAGAATACTCTGTGGATGAGAGCTTATGCACCTTGCTAGTGGTAAATTATCAAGCTTAAAGCCAGTCGGTTTTGAACTTGTTAATTTACCAGTCTTCATGGATGTGTCACTTCGCAGCATTGTGTAATAGAAAGTGAATCCACACCCTAATCAGGTACCCGTGCAAAAGGACATCTTTGGGGAAATAAAAAACTTCCTATCTAAAATTATTGTACGCAACAGCTGTTTTAACACTGTTAAAGAAGAATTTAATCTACAGTATCTTCATTTTACTCTTTTACACTCTTAACCATGAAAAGAATGATTGATATCCATTGCAAAAACATTTTAAACTAGCCGACTCCGGCGTAACATACGCCATTCTAGCAAACAGCCACCTCCTCACGCCCTTCACTTTAACCTGCACCCCCCCACCCCACGCTGGAATGCAAAGGCTGCTCGTTTCTGGCCGGACGTCATGATCTCACACCATCATCAAGTCTCTCCTAAGCGAAAATTTACACATATTTCCACATGTAATTTTGTTCAATTTTCCCACCAATAGATGGTGCCGAGTCGTTTGACGGATTCGTTTTCCATCTGAATAAGTTTCACCTCTCAAAACCACTAGCAAATTTAAGTTTTACCTTGTGTTTACAAAGTTTATGCTTAATTTGTTGCTGGTAGGTGGAGAGAAAGAATTCAGCAAACGAATCACTGCCAGCACGGTAATTTTTCCTTTAGTAACAGGTTTTTTTTTTCAATTTCAGTATCACTGTTGGAAATGTGGCGACGTATTCTGCACTCGGTGCATAGATAAACACACTTCCCTCCCAGGGCATTTGAGTGGACGTGCCGTACCAGTGTGCCGGCCGTGTTACAAAGATGTCCGTCGTTCAGCATCGATAGATACGCCTTAACATTTGTTTGGTAGCTCAGGTGATAAAACAAAAGGTCTAACATGCAATCGTCCTCACTCTTCTAGCACTTACTAGAATCCATTTTATTTTATTGAAGAGGTGTAATCTACAAAGTACACTCGCCATTATTTAAAGGTACACACATTTCACTTCGCTGAATTCTCATGCACAAAAATCTGAATATTTATCCGAATGCGTTAATAGTCAGTTTTTTTCGCGTCACATTTTCTTACGTGTCGTTGTTTGGACAAAATTTCCTGTTGTAGTTGCCGACGCACAATTAATTTTCACCGTTGAGTGTAAATATTTGCCATTAAGACGCAAACGGGTCATTACTCAGATTTAACAACACACTGAATAACAATGTACAAAGATGCAAAGTATTTGTTCAAGTTTGAAACTCAAGATATTGTTATGGTTTTTGTTCTCAACCATTTGTTGAAGTCTACAGCTAGCTTGTAAAATGTTTCAATCATGTAATACTGCAAAAATTTTCCAATTATGTGAATAAAAAACAGTAAATCGAAGTGTGTGGACTGTGTTCAATTTCAAGTTATTAGAAAGGGACAAAATTTATTTCTCCCAATTATTCCTTGGAAGGTTTCTCCGATGCCGATCCAAAACTAAGGCCATGAATGTTTGGTTTACCGGTATCCGTTTCCCCACCACTAAAATTCGTATTTTCACTGTCATCCGAAAATACTTCCCTTTATATATTAGCTTAATATCGTTTATATTAATGCCAAGACCTTACATTTCACTTTAAGAGGTTTCAATAGCTAACTACCGGGTGGTGTGCATGCTCACCCGGACATTTTGTTTGAGCATTCGACTATGATGTGCTCTCTGATGCAAAAATGATTCGGACCTTTGAATCCACGCTCTCGTCGGGGAACGAAAACTCATGCTTGCACCAGAAGACTCTGGGAGACTAGCACTCTTGGTGTGGTAGTTGTCTTTCCCGTTCGGTTATAGAACAAGAGTTGATTTTTTTTAAATGGCATAAAATAGACCAGTGTTGTTTGTCTACGGCCCGTACGGCTGCTAGTTCCGTTTTTTTCTTTTTTTGGTTTGGCTTGTAGCCCGAAAAATAGTACAACCGTTTCGGCAACCCCCCGCCTGATCATACCGTCGGAAGGGTTAATAAATGTTGTCGACCCCAATTTAAATGCTACAGCCACCGAGTCTGCCTTTAACTGCACGTGTTTCTCCCGGTTTTATTCTGGCTGAAACATCGCCTCCTGTTCCTGAGATTCCGGTTGGAGCTTCCAATTTAATTAGTGCAACTATGGGAACTGTGTTAGGCAAACTGCAGGCTTTTCGGGAAAATTGTTACGTTGCATGGCTTGAACGAGACGGGTTCGTAGAACGGGATGCAGCTCACACGAAGATGATAGCCACCAAGGTGCCTGGTAGTTTGTCTGTACGAGACGTTATGGGGCTATAGGCTCCCAATCTTTAACTGTTCAGTCATGTGTCTTGCTTCGTTATTGTTGCCGGAGGTTTCAATGCTTCACTGTTACTTCACCTGGTTGGGGATAACGTCATCGTGCCTCGTGCCGACCAAGCCTCGTCGGGACAAAAGGAGAATCCATGTCAGTTGTCACGTCTAACATAAAAACTTTGTCGAAAGAGAAGAGTTCCGCCAAGTGTTAGCACAATTCTGTCTCTGTAAATCTATCTCTGTATTGAACGAAAAGGCAAAAAAAATACGCAATGACACCCCTAGAAAGTATGCCGTTGATGAAGTTCAAGGCCTAGTTTGTGGTGTGAATGTGACTAGGATTGTAGACGGTGTTAACGTAAATTTGCGACAAGCTAGGATATTAGTTGTCTGTGGCTTTGTACTCATCCATCACATTCATGTTATCGCTCATCCCCGTTAGGGTTTTTGGGTGATTCGTGGAATGTGAGCGCAACAACTCAAGCGTGCTCGGAGCCATTGTCTTTCGGTGGCGAACTTGGTGGTGTGGGGGGGGGGGGGGGCGGTTACCCCAGTGGTGAAACCCACGCCACACATTCATTGCCAGCTGAGACTAATTTGTGTTCAGAAAATGTAAATCCCCAAGCATCTCTTGCTTCGTTACAGGCCTCAGTTTATTGTTGTGGCCCTAGTGTTGATAATGGACAGAGATCATCGGTTCGTCAGGCCGTCGGTTTGCCATGACCGGGCTGGTTTTGTAAACAGTGGAAAGCCGTTACACGGTGCCACGCATGTGCATCAGGTACAACAGGAGTGTAATGGTTTGCCTGTACACGTTGTATTGCATGATTGAGAATGTAGTAATTTGTCTGCATAAACAGTAGATCGTCACATTGAAGCGTCACTGCTTCGCCATATTGCTACTTCAGCACATTCCATAAAGCCCAAAAATTTGAACCTTTCAGAGGGGCCCATTTCGTCAGTCGCCCCAGTGGCTCCCTTCCCCTCTACCGAATGGCTCGATTTCAAGCCCCCCCTCCCACTTTTCAGGAAAAAAATCAGGGCTTAAAATCAAGCTGTTTCTCACCCTGGCTTGCTGAAGCCTGTTCGGTTTTGAGCTCGTTACAGTTGTCAGGGGGGGTTAATCGATCATCACAAGATGGCTCAGGCCTGTCAACAGCAGCAATATGAGGACTTTGGATCGTATCAAGGTCGAGAAAGTCGCTCGTTTCGTAGGGCAAGGGTGGGGACGTGCATTCCTCGTTCCTGACTTTGTCGGAAATGTTCCTGCTCCCATTACCGACGGGTGGGGGGCAGGATCATGACAGATGCCTACTTGATTACCTACTTGAATGCTCACGGATTCAGTCACCCGTCTCTGACTATGGGTCCACGACCTTAGCTTTGATATCGATCCAAGACAAGATGCTGGAGGCAGAAGTTGTGAAGTTACTGGACAAAGTGGCTATTTGGCGGTTACTGGACAACATGCAAGGTTTCTACAGCCCGGTGCAAATGATTCCCCAGAAAAATGGCAGTACTCTTATGTATGTCAACCTTCGTCACTTCAATGCTTTTCTAGCGATCGAACACTTCAAGATGGAGTCGTTGGCAGAATTTACGGCGTCCGTCGACTGGGAGGACGCATACTGCACATTCCTCTGCATCCATCAGATCTGTTCCGCATCGTGTCCTGCGGCCTCGATGACTGGCTTATCCAGAACGCGTGTGCCTTGCTTCTCCTTCAAGAGAGCCAGTTTTACCTTGCGCTGTTCGCAGAGCTGGGTCTGGGTCAACCCCTTGAATTCTCGCTTCCAGCTGTCTCACTCATTTGTTTTTCTGGGAGCAGAAATCTACCTGGTCAACTTCCTAATGCGTCCATTTCCGGAAAGAGTGTTGAATCTTCAGACCACCCTGGAGGGTTTGCACAGGCTGTCTTGAATTTCCACCAGGAATTTGGATGCAGTCATAGGTCAGATGGATTCTTGTGCAACTCTAGTTCTGCTTGGAACCTGGCGAACTCAACCTATGCATTGGTTTTGGAGAGGCGAGTGGTTTCCCCAGGACTCGTGGGACGATCTGATTATCTGATTACCCTTGGGACTCGCTTCAATGGTGGCTTCGGATGGGCAATGTTACGGCGCGAGTTCCTGTTCACGATCCCAGCCCGGATGTTCATCTTATCATAGACACCCGAAGGTAGGCTGGGGTGTATACATGGACTACTTTTCGGCGTTATGAATCTTGTCAGCTGCCGAGGAGACCCTACATATCAACACGCTGGAACGCCATGCTGACTTTACGCAGTTCACGTCTGGTCTTCTCAGCTGAAAGGGAAAGTAGTTGTGAAAATGTCTGACAATACTACTGAAGACACGTATGCAAGTCGGGGAGGCGAGATTCACTCCTGGACTCTCATGGACGAGGTGTCGACCCTGTTCTCCCTGTGTTAAGAACTTCATGTGACATTGCCACCCAGACACATCGCTGGGAACTCAATTTGATGGCCGATGAGCTGTCGCATTCGAACAGGATTCTGACCACTGAATGGAAGCTGTCCCCAAAGATCTGCAGGATGTTTCCCACCATCTCTTCGCCATGCGCCACAACCACCAGCTCCCGCTTTGTGTCCCTGTTTCCATATCGCCTGGCCTAGGAAATCGACAAGTTCAGTTTGGATTGGAACCAGACATTCACTTACGCCTTTCCCCTATTCTGATGAAAATTCGGGATTCCAACAGAATATTCTGACAAAAATTCCTACCTTTATTCAGCAACAGCTCCAGTACTGATGAGGGAGCCAGCTCCGACAGCGAGCTTGAGAGCTAGAAAGCTGTGCGAGTTCCAAGGCTCACTGAGAAAGAGGGAAAGTTGAAGTCAGTGGACTTGATCGGCTCGTACATGCATTCGATAGCGTCCGGCGTTTGTTTTCCTCCTGGATTCTTCCCCTGGTGGTGTTCAGTTTGATGGGTGAATCCTTCTGAACCGCTTCACAAGGCGTTATTTCATCTTAGCGAGATGACAAAGTTTTTGGATCCATGTATGTAGATTTCCGTGTCTGGTTCTTCCTCCTGTGATTGGTTCCTCCTCCATTTTAATTCTTCAAACCACGGGGCCGCCGGCCACTTTGAAGCTATCAAAATGAACTCTTTTTAACATTGTTCAGCACTTACTGGAGTAGAGCGAATGGGGGAAACGTATAAGGCCAAATATTGTCCCAGGGGATGCTTAGCCAGTCACTGCCCATACAAAGTACTGCACACTGTGTCTGGTAGCGAACAAGTCTTCTGTCGGTGTTCTCTAAACTGCTGGTTCTGGTTTTCCACTCTGTTGCAGGTATGATGCTCCGTCGAGACAATTCGTCCGCCAGGACATTCATTTTACCCGCAATGTGTTGTGGGGGGGAGGGTGATTAGGAACTGGAGGCAGAGTTTGAAAAGAGCTGACAATTAATAAATTGGCTATCTGTCCCCTGGGATGAGGCATCCGTGAATATAACACTGGGCCGTCTTACACCTGGTACGTAACTAAATTCTTACGAATCGATCTTGCCTCGTGAAGCTTACAAATCGCACAAAGTTTGTCGTTAAAATTGCAATGTGTGCATTTTCGGCAAGCGTGGTGGAAATCGTGAGGTTTATTTTGGCAGCTACACGTTGGAAATTCTCCGGAAGCAATCGGCGCTTGAATTTTCACGGTGTCCATTGTTGATTCTTCTCGTGGCGAACCACAATAAAAGCAAAACACGGGAATCTCCCGTGCGTTTAGCATGCATGCCCGAAATGAAGCGTAGAAAAGGGTTGCTACGTCAGCGCTTCTGGCGGCAGACTTGCTAAACTCAACGCATTGCAATTTTAACCCTTAAAGTGCGGGCGATGAGTATACTTGCCAAAAACACAATCACAGCTTTGAGTCCTAAAAACAGAGTCCAAAGTATGCACGAGATGGCCAACAATGGAGAAACGACAACAATACTAGGTTCCCTTAACAAGCCGACTCTAGAGACGGCCGTGGCCGAGTTGGTAGAGGCGTGTGCCTGAAGTTAAAGAGCTCCTACAGGTTGCTAGTTCGAGTCCCGTCCAGGTTACCTCTACTTTTGTGGAGATAGAAAATTAATTCAGCAGTTAAAGGGTTAAACAATATAAGGGTTTAAAATTCGGGCAATTAAAGCAAAATCGAAACGATTTAGCACATATTGAAAGTTAGTATTTTGCACATAGTAAGTAACGGGTGAAACGTTTTCAACAAAAATGGGCATTTATTGTCACACTCTTTATCAAATTTAGGAATTCAGTTCTACAAGGTTAGCAAGAATAAAATCGTTAATGAAATAGTGCAACACAAAACATAAATAAATGCCAACAAACTGTAAATTCCAGGTGTTACACGGCACAGCATTTACAGGTGTTGCTGAACCCAACAGACTCGACTTGGCAATATACAGGAAATGGGGAGACTCTTTCACAAGCAACAACAAAACTTGAAACCTATAGTATGTGGCCATAATTGCCTAAGTACTTTTCAATACAATACCACATAAACCATCTTTTAAGAGTGTAAATGTGAAAGAAAATTCATTTATATATATTTAAAAGACTGCTCACAACGCAGTGCATAAAACACGATTAGTTAATACTAAAACTACAAAAATGGAAACAATGTTCCCAGAATACCCTGCAACTTACAGCTACTTTCAGTATTTTGTAGTCTATTTACATGGTTTGAACTTCATAGGGGAAATAATTTGTCAATACTTCAAGGTAAGGAGCTATTGTTTAATAAGCAAAGGACGAGTTACATGCGGCAAACTTCTAATGAATGTTACAATGACTTTTTCTCAAGCACGTAGTCCTCGAATCGACAATGACTGCAATTTTCTTTTCGCCATATTAGGAGTTCTCTTACTATTTCCCAATGCCTTAATCTGCAGTTATCAAAATGTCACAAATTTGAGCAACGAGTGTCAGAACTATGAAAAAATAATTGATACGGTTTTGTTTTGGGCGACATGACCATTCCTGAAAAACATTTTTCGACTTTGCATGCCTTTTACCTTTACTTTAAGGAGCACAAGCTGTAGTCGGGAATACTTTTATCATCGGGCCTTCCCAGTACGTTTTACTCGTACGTAATGAAACTCCACAGCTCGAGCGGTTTTTTGAATCCTCTCAAGGTATCGGTGAATACTGCGTTGTGTATGTATGTATGTATATTCCTTTGCACGACTAATTTAACAACAATTGACCATAAATCAAAGCAGATAAATTCTGCAACTAACTTTTAGAAATGGAGGTTTGAACAAAACTGGTAAAAAGGTTTAACCATTTGAACGAGCGAGCCTAAAACATCAATTTATACGTTGGATGAAGCCTTATTTTATACAGTAACGATAGAACATTTTTTTTTAAATCCGTAGGAAGTAACACAAATACCACTCGGATGCAACATGGAAACTTTACTGACTTGCTAATTTGAACGTATAACTTTTAAAATAATTGTTGGATTCGTTGTTTCCATAAATTTTCCTAGCTACATTTTGACAGGTTTGTTTCAATCTAAACTGATTTTGCCCGAGATTTAACATTACTTTACAACTGTCAGCATGGGACTCGGCAGTAATATGAAATAGTTGTTCATGTTTAGCAGACACTCTTATAACCCTCTGAGTCGCTCGTCAACTTACGGGCATTTTTTTAATGAGATAAGTCAGTCATCGGATTAGAACCGGTATTCACTCGGTTTGGAGACAAGGATGCATACCACTATTGACGTAGCTGCGCGGGGTTCCCACCTCGCCAACTCACGTTGCTCTTAGGAATGACACTGCAGAACCTATATTTGCCGGTCATGGCCTGATCGGCAGCTGGTCAATGAAGAACGTTGCCACTCACAAAAACCTATTTCTGATTTGTGGAAATATCGAAAAATACAAATGGTTCAGCATTCTTTCTGCAAATGCTTTAATTGTAAACTCAGTTGTGCTAAATTTACTACTTCGAAATACACATTAAGAGCAACATTTGTCTAATTGAGCTTTACTGGAGCAGGTTATTGGTTCTTAATTTTATTAACCTCTTTTAAGAAGAATGAACATATACGTTAGCAAAAGTACACATACATTCGTACAAGCTGATTGTGACTTGGCCAGCACGTAGTGCCATGTGGAATTTTTGCTTTGTATAAATATCAAATTACAATCACCACGTTTACATGACCACTTGAATGATCTTTGAAGGGATGGACATCATGTCCCTGCCCGTTCATAATGCTTTCTCTGATATGTTGCCACCGTTTGAGTTCACCTTTCTTAGATGGTTTGGAATTTGGCTGTGACTCGTCGTTTGCCAAGTAAAGATTTGGAACTCCATTCAGAAGTTGGTAAAATTATGTCGACAATAGATAGCAGACACACTTAAAGCCTAGTCGTAATTTGTCTTGCTGCCGCTCATGTTTTGTAATGCATCTGAAAATGATTGTAGTACATGACTAGGCAAACAGCAACGACTCGCTAATATTTGGTTAATTGTTACAGGCTTTATGACTCAATTTTCTACATGCAGGTTTAAAGCGAGAGGACACACCTACTTTACCTCCAAAGGAAGAACGAGATGGGTGTTCTGTGCAAATTGCTTTCCTTAATCGATAACGTTTTTTCGCTTATTACAAACACGCGCCAGATTTCATGAATTTTTTAAAGCACATTGCTAAATCATTTCTTGTGGGCATGTAAACGTAGTGATGGATACGAAGTAGTGTTCTAACATGACTTTAATTTTTTTTTGGTACATTCAATTTTCACACTGTACCCACTTGTCAAAACTTTTTCACATGAATTACTAACAAAAAAAAACACTCCACGGTCGACCAAATTTTTTTTAAAAACTCGCTGCTTAAGAACGTATTGGTGGAGAGTTTGATAAAATTGGGATCGGGTCGGTTAAAACTACTAGGTATACCGGTAATTCTTTTTACTGATCGGCTTGGTAGCGGCGTCGGCAAAGAAAAATGGCCGATTGGTAAATTCAGTACGGATATGCCAAGGGACTTACTTTTGCCCTGCCGCCGTGTCTTGTAATGTCCATTTTAAATCAACACCATGACAAAGAGTTAAAGTGTCTGCCAGCAGAATGTCTTGAACACATGTCATGGCTTCAAGCTAGTCTATGTGTAGTTGTTACAACACCTTTGTGTTGCGAGTTACTATAATGATTAGGGAATAAAAGTACTACTCCCACACAGAGCACTAAAGGTTGATGGCTCGTTAAGTGATATGTAGTAAATACTAAAAATAGGTTCTTCCCCTATCTTCTAGGGATGTAGATTTAATGATTCAAGCGAAACACTGATTCAGAGCATGATCTTCCTCACTACACCGACACTAGACGATTAACGTCACGACTTGTTACTTTTACAGTTTATGGGTCTACGTTATGGGAAAAGCTATGGCCTATTGGGAATGCCGAGTAAAACCAATAGGAAGTAAATTACCTAGTGTGTTTCGCTATCGTCGAGGAAATCTGTATCACTGTGTTTAACGTTGGCCTTTGCCTCTGTTGAATTATAGATTTGTTGCACATGTTCAAGTATTAGTTTAGGAGATATTAACTCAAAAGTATGTATCATTTCTAATAAAATATGTACAAATCTTAAATAGAGTAAGAGGAGGATAAAATTGGGCACTAGTTATCGAATAAGGCTGTACTAATTGCCTGGAAAGCAAAACCATTCAATTTTGATTGTGTGTGTTAGCTTTGCTTACAAGGTTCCTTCCTTCAAACCCAAAAATGTGAATCCAATTCAACCGACCACACTTCTTTAAAGTAAATAACTTAACGACTTAATTTTAAGCACTCAGATGGCTGTAAAAAGGCAGGTTGCATTTGACATTTTTTTTATGGAATTTACAGAGGAAATTTATTCCAATTATTGTGCTTGAGAAAATCTGCTCCCAGTGAACAGTTCGTACAGCCTCACTGCGGCAACAAGAGTGGCAAACTTTACTTGAAAATAGCACAAAATGCACTCCGTTCTATTTTTCGTATCACAATTCTTGATGGGATTAGTTCCTTGGCACTCATTGACGATGCAAAAAAATCATGTTCAGATTTAGTACATTATTCCACTCTCGTAAAACTCGTTTTCCATTAGTACCAAATAAGTCTACCGATTCACAATGGTATATTACAAAAAAAAATCATTAAAAAAATGCACAAGCTCAAACCACTAAAGCAATCTTGTTACAGCAGCAGAATTCATAACAATGATCAAGTAAAAAAAAAAAAAAAAGATGGCTGACATAATTATTCACTATTACAAATAAATACTTAATTGTAGATAAGGCACACAGTCTGAGCAAATAATGGCACGTATTGCTGACATTCTTGATTTAATTTATCACTTTCAGCTATTGGCTAACAACTATGTAGTAAATTGCAATCTACATGGGATCATCTGGCAAGGGCGAGTATACAAACAAACCATTATCAGGTATACTTTGAAAGTCACTAAATTCCGCTCCAATTGCATCCATTATCGCTCAATTTCAAAACAAAGAAACTAAGTCTCTTGCTGATTTTCGACAGTACTGCTATCTTCATCAGGCAATTTAAAGGATTACTTAGGTTACACCGCTGATTGTAGTCCTCAAATTGAAACTCCGACGATGTTGTGGCCTCTACACCAGCGGCTACCTATACCGGCTACCTACAGACGCCTTCAATTCACAGACTGGAGACTAGTGTCGTCGGAGTTTCAAATTCAAGATATACAATCAGCGATGTAACCGAAGGAATAACAATCCTTTAAAGTGCCTGAAGAAGCTAGTAGCAGTATTATCGAAAATTAGCACGAGACTGTTGATATCATCATTTTGAAAGTTAGCGATAATAAAAGCAGTTCAATTTGGAGTGAAGGCTAGTACAGAATAACAAAAAAAGTGAAATCCGATTCAAATTAATGATACATAAAATTTAATGATAGGCCTAAGTTATACACATCAAGCATAAGACGTTATAATTGCATTTGTAGAAAACTCGCGTGTCGACTTACTGCAACTTCTTTTCGCTTGAACAGTTTGAAGGGTTTTGAGAGTGATGAGCTTCAATATTAAGGGAAGATGCTACTTTAAAAAACTGAAAAGTTGGCAAAAATTGTGATTTTTTTTAAATTGTCATATTTGTTATTTGTGATGTGTTCCCTATCAGAATCCAAGGTATTATTTGTGAAAAAGGGTTATATTATTTTTAAGAAATATTTTTATGAGCCGGTGTAAAAATAAAAACGTATAAAACTCTGCATGCATAAAATGAAAAAAACTTTTCTCTTTGCAAGCCATTTTCTCAATACTAAGTTTACGCGTAACATGCTTACTAGGGAAATCAACTGTTTCTAAAGTATTGCTCCTTTCGATTTTTTTTTAGAGGGGTGGGGTACGGTACATAGCCTACCAAACGATAAGACCATTTGAGTGGGGGTGAGGCATGAGCAAGGTTAATTAAAAAATTAATAAAGTAAAATATTTTCAAATTTAATATCGTAATGCTTAGATATTACGTAAATTTATTAATTTGGCTGGCCCCACATGAAATATGTTGGTCTTATCGCGTTGCCTGACATATTAGGTGATAAGATTTTCTGTAATTGCATTAGGAGAAGTAGGTTTGATTTCCCAATGAACTACCACAAATGACTTCGATTCACAATAAAAGGGCGTGGCACGGCAACCAATTTTTTTTTAGTATGGTTTTATGTCCCACGTAGGTACACCAAGTCATAAATCTCTTAAAACACTTTAACAGATTTTTTGGTTTTTGAGTAGCATCTCCCCTTAAGGTGTCATGGTTTTAATCTGCTTACTGACTATTCTACTACTGTTCGATAAACGTCATTTAAAACAATACCTTACTTTCGTCGGTATGCCATCACCCAGGATGAATTGTTTATTTACTGCAAGTTACCCAGACAATAGACAAAGCACATCACTGTACTTTATCTAGATTGCACAACAAATGGTTCCACTATTTGTTTGGAAGTACTATACGCCAACAGTGATGCAAATATCTTTTCGTTCACTTGTACACAGCACCGTGCAGTGTGCATTGACACAAAGCAATAATAATAAATCTAAATGCAAATTTCATGATTTCAAACAACTCCACAATTAAAAAGTTCACAGACTGTCACAGATGAATAAAGTTTAAAAACTGAGATGTCTTTTAAAGAAATATCCAAATCCTCAAATATTTCTTACGTATAGCTACTAACATGTCTATAAATAAAATAAATTTGCTTTCTTCGTGGTAGTTCCACGCCGAGTGTTTCGTTCATTATTTCACTTTAGAAAAATGAGTTACACCTACTGTGATTTACGGTACGTTTCCTCAACATTTTGGCGCATTTCATTAAATGCCTTTGTTTTTACAAAATCTACCGTTTTGTATACCGTAGACGTAATTGGGCGTTCAGGTGACTTTGGGCTTTGAGCCGTATCAGCATCTAAGTCCAAATCCAAATACTGAATTTCAGGCTCACGACGGCTGGATATAGACGTTGGAAAGAATCTTTGATGCTGTCAGAAAAAAAAAAGTAAATTAGTGCTTGCAACATGTTTAACTAAAAAAATTAAAACATACACAAAAAAACCACAATAGAACCAACAATTTATTACTAATACTTACTGCTAGGCCATCTAAATTGAAAAAGAGTGAATTGCCAGCTAAATTCTGTTTCTATTGCTTAAATGAAAATATAAATTGTCTGTAATTTTTACATTTTTATAAGCAAATGCTTTTTCCTCTAGAGAACAAATTATAATTCAGCCAAGCATCAGCTCCCTAACCATGAAGTGCAGTCCTCCAATTTCCTCCTATTTAAACGCCAATTATGCAAGTCAATCATCTTTTATTCCTCTCAATATGCATGGTGGTGACTCAAGAGGGGAGGTAGGGTGGGTTACAGGCAGAGTCGGACTGGGTAACAAAGGGCACCTTTGCCATTTAGAGAAATGATGGGGGGAAGGGCACCACACATTTTACCAGGAATTAAATTCTGACGGGTCTGGAGGGCGCTCAAGCTACCCAAGCATTGTCCAGGGATTTTATACGTGTGTCAACACATGTAATTAGCGTTAATTTCAAGGAATGACATTTTATGAACTTCTTTCTTGGATGTCGTGGGACTTTTTTTAGGGGGGGGGGGGGGGGAAGAGTTTATAGGGGTGTTGAAAATGCAAGTAAGGGGAAGGAGAACCAGAGAAGGGGATTTGTGCCTCAACAGCGGAAATGATTTCATTTTTCTTTCGGGGAGGGGTAAAACAGAAGGCTACCCACGGGGCGCAAATAGTGTGGTAACCTGTGCCAATGGCACAATGGCAGTATGGCCAGTCCGAGCTTGGTTACAGGTAATGCATAGTTTCGTTTAAGCAATAGAAACAGAATTTTGTCACCACCCAGCAATTCTCTTTCTGTTGCTACAAAAATATACGTTACCTGTAAGTTTTGCATTAACTGTACACCTCGTCAAAATGGCGGTGGGCACTATCAGACGGATTCCCCAGGGGTTTGGAGGTGGTCCCCCCAGAAGTCTCATATTTTGAACTTTTGTATTGAAAATAAACTTAAACACAGGATTCAGGATCTCGATTCAGATGTGGTGGCCATGAAAAGGGCCGTTGTGTTTGTCTTCTTTAGTGCTTTGGGGCTGGAGGACACTTCTGGCCGTGATGATGGGTCCCAGCCTGTAAGGGGGGGGGATTGAGGCTTAATGGCGCGTCGACAACTTGGTCATTAGCGCCAACCTCAGTCACAGTGCAGTGGTCCGGGATGCCACTGCACCACACATTACAGAGATGTTATTCAAACCCCTAAGGTCATCTGTATGGGTGGTCATGTGACTGAAGTAGTGCGATGTGAAGACAAAAGCATTTCTCCATGAGCTTGCAGAATCTCGGGAATGGGAATGCCGTTGTAGAAGGCACAAGAAGTCGAGATTGCTCGTAGCTCGTGTGCTGTTACTCTGATGTTGTCATGGTGGTTGACGTTTGAAGCTTCGTACGCAATAATTATTATAGTCTTGATCCAATTTGCAAATATTGCGGGTGAAGTTTCTCCAAAATTCTTTTTGAATGGTAGGAAAAGTTGTTTTTGGTTCTATCAAGGTAGAATCTTAAAGCTCGGACCGGGCATCTTCGAGTTCGTGTCCTGTGGCGGGGCGAGAGTAAACTATTGGGTTTGTTGGTTCATTTGGTCTCAAAAGAGTTTTAGCTCTGAATGAGTCACGTGGCTTTGAAGTCGTCAAGAAAGGATAAGTACGCGGGGTCCATCAAGAGGGCTTGTTCTTTGCTGCATTGTAAGCTTGAGGACAACATAATTTGGAAGACCGTTTTCCTTGTTAGAAGGTGAAGGTTGCAATTTGCCTTAGGTTCGTAAGGCTCCCTCATAAGAGAGTTAAAAACTAACGAAGGATCCCGGTCAAGGAATGATCTTCTGGTTGCCGGTCTTTCCATTTCAAATGATTTTACCAAGGTTGAGATGCGATAATCCTCTTAAGAGTTGTTCTTTTCCCACGGCTTTAAAAACAGAGATTAGAGCAGGACAGTGCACCAAGATGGTGGCTCCCTTTAATTCTGAGTCAAAAAGGTCAGCAAAGTAAATTAGCAGGTTAAGTAAAGAGGGAGTGATTCCACAAGTGACACCAACGATCCATTTCTTCCAGTGGCTGTCAAAGATTCTGTTAGTGGAGTCTCTGATTGCTTTGCCAGCAATTCTGATGGCTTGTTCAAGAATTTCTGCCTCCTTGAGAAGTCTAATGATAGTAGTCACCCGTATAGTTTCAAAGCGCTGGAGATTGGGTGGAATAGACTGCCTCTCCTTTGGGATAAAAGATCTTGAGTTTTCGGCAAACTTCTTGGGTTATCGATCAGTAGTTGTAGAAGATGAGGGAACCATGGTACTTATGGCCACTTTGGAGCAACTAGAATGAACAGGTCAGGTGTTTATATTTTCTGAAGGATTTGTGGTAAAGGCTTGAACGGAGGGAACATGTATTCGAAGAGGTTTGTCCATTATGCTGACATGGCATCTACTGCCCACGCTTGATCGTCTGGGACTGGGCTGACGAACAGGGGAAGTTTCGCAATTGTACCTCATGGTGAATAGGTCCACTGTAGTCCCCCAAATGGTTAATAGATATTCACAAATGGATGTTTTGAGTGTCCACTCTCCTGTGGTTGGTTTGTGGCGTCTGGAGAGGGAGTTAGCGATTACATTCCAATTTCCTGGAATGTGAAATGAGAGAATCATTGTTCCCAGTTGAATGAAGAGCTTGAATATCTCTGATGTGATTTTTTTGAAGGTTTCTGGACTTCGTTCCATCTTCTATTTGGTGATAAGCTACTACAGTCGTGTCGTCTAGCTGGACTTGAATAGTTTTCTTTGGAAGTGGGTTAGGGCTTTCAAAACTGCTAGAGTTCTAGAATTTTCATCGAACGAAAGGTGGCAAAGCATGGGTCCTTGAAGACTTGATTGAGGAGGAAAGTCAAACGTCTAGCTTCAAGTTGATGATTCAGATGAAAGCTTTTCACAAAGAAAGGGAGTTGGCAGCCACGTTGAGTACGTCGGCTTGGGAGACTACTCTGAGGCCGAGACTTAAAATCTTATCGTTGTCTTTGAGGACTGCTGAAGAGACTTCGATTTTCTTTGTGATTTGTAGGGCCGTCCCGAAATTCATGTTAGCTTCGGCGGTAAATGGATTACGGGTATGTTTCAAAATGCTTGGGGTTGGCAGAGCCGTCACCGAAAGGTTTGCAGAACCAAGTTTCACGGACGGGTCTTGACGTGGGTGGTTCTTCGTAAATTCGAGTTGTTTGCTCGAGTTGTTTGCTCTTGCCGAATATTGATCCACTGTTCCGCAGGAGTGTGGTGAGAATCCTGGTTGATTGTCCTAGGACGGCACGACGCTTGAGGTTCCGATCACGTAAGCCGAAGCCAAAGCCACTTGATAATCCTATTTTTGACCGGGTCTAGACTTGGGGATGATGGTTACAGGAAGAGGGATAGAGGGATTCAGGAAGGGTCCTCTTCGTCACGAAAACTTTCAACGACATGAGCATGGCTACGATTGTCGTCTTGATCGGAGTTGTTAGCTGATGATTCGTCTATATGATGGACGAAAGGGTTGAGTCTTCACGAAAAGGACGATGATTAGAATTGTGATGATGGTAGAGGTTGGATGCAGCATTAGTTGCGGATGCGGAGTCGAACTCAGTGTCACTCTCGGTGATGAAGATTGAGGTGGCTGGGAGCTGTTTGGTCTGTCACGGGAAAAGCTAGGACGAGAGCCGTCTTGGGGACGAAAGGGTGGAGTCCATGGTCAACGAAAGGTTGATGTAGGTTGTACGACCCTGTTTTTTCCTCGTTGTCCAATGAGAACTGCGTCGTCATTTGCCAGAGATGAAAGGTGGAGAGCGGTGACACTTACATGAAGTGTCGGCAGAAGATGTGGCCGTAATCCAGTCAAGGGTGTAAAACTTATTCAGAAGACTAGAAGGTCTTTGTTTGTAATGAAAATCACGAATGGCTATGCCCATGAGCTTGTGAACTTGGGTCTTTAGAAAGCGGTTGATCGGTGGGACAAGTGATGTAACCATGCTTCGTTTGGTTGATTTGAGGGAGAGGATGAAAGGATGGAAGAAGTACAAGGTAGCGAAGGTATTTCGTAGTATAAGGAAAAAGAAACGTTGGCAAATAAACGAAGCGGCAAGAAGGATCTGGTGTTGCTCTATGTTTGGGGAAGATGCGGGGGAAAAGGATGAAGCGATAGCTGGGGAACAATTGGACAATGTTATAATAACTACGTTGATATGCCTTTATCTTAGTCGGCAAAGACAAAAAATGAGCCACATAGTTATTAGCATGTGGGAAGAGGGATGTAGGCATTTGCAAACTAAATTCCACAGGTGGATACTGCGTCACGTTTTCAAACCCCAAAGCAATGGATTCTGAGAAAAGGGAGAAGGAATTCGCGAGTGCGGCGATTTGGGAGGGTCAGGGGAGTGGGGCATAGAAGTCAGGACCCACAAAAAAAGGGCCACGTAAGTTTACTGATATTATAAAATAAATTCACCCGTCTCTAGACGGGTTGTACGCTAATAAATACTAACCAATGAAAGCAATCGTAAAGCGTTTCATCTATCAGAAAGGACTATTAAAAGCCTTTACCATAAAAACATTTTACAGCAATACAATTCCACGTGCACTCCATTTGTTGCACGTAAATATCTAGCCAATATTCAATTTCGTGTCCAGTGCTGGCAAGCAGTTGGGGCAGCCGGTACATAACCTACAGCCTCGGGGATGTTTATCAATCTTTTTTGTGTGGGGTTTGCAAAGGACCAATCGTATAAACACGACAGCCATAATGGCGCTGCATACAAGAATCCCGGATGCTATCATTGCCAACACTTGGGAGGAAATTGAATACTGGTCTGATACACGTCATGCGATAAGTAGAGCTCACACAGAAATTTTTTAGTGTATATTTGTTGTTGAAGTAAAACTTTTTGTGTTTTTCTGACAGCTGAAACCACATTTTGACTGCTTTCAATGTTAATTTTTAAAAGGCATACGGACAATCATTTATGAGCACCCTGTACTTGCTCCAAATAGTTTCTGCTCATCCAAAAAATGTCATACCTGGTCGTCCGAATTCCTCCTGCTTCCACCAGAGCTCGAATGATCATCATCTGAACTAGATTGGTCCGACCTGCGGTTGTTGGAAGGAATTGTGACATTCGTATATTTTCCTCCACGATGATGGCGATGGTGATGAGATGCCGACGTCGGACTGGCAGATGTTCTAACACAAGAAAACACGCAAATTACATATGTTGAGAAAATGTAACCCTATAACTTGTCTCAAAATAGGCAAAAAGATACTTACTTAGGTTTTCGAAAGCTTCGCTTGTTATTGGTAGATCTAATTCGACACACAGGTGGCGGAGCCAAGGTAAGAAAGTTAGCACGTTTACCACCTGAAATTTGAGAGCATATCAGAACAGTACAGAACCAAGGAGGAAGTATTTCTACGAAACAACTGAGCTCAGTTAAGCTAACAATAAAATTTCCTACGCTAACGAATTCTCTTATATAGGTCTATTATTTATCTTCCACAATATACATTTCCATGTAAATTATAACTTATAAATTTATACAATTATTAGTTTCACATGTTCGTGCATCTACCATGCATTTTAAACCCATATTTTTTTACATTTGATAACTTAGGCCAACTCCATAACAAATGTACCTTATAGGCTACTACTTGACCAGAGTTGTGCTGGTGAGAGAATGGGCACCTGTGCCATTTGGATGACATTTGGATAACAAGAACACAACGAGTTATACCATAAACTTACCCTACTTATATGTCTGATAGTAATGTAATGTCTGATAGTAATGTACCTTCCAACCACCGATAGGTGGCCTGGGAAACTGTGCTGTAAATTCCCCATACAAAGTCTGGTGACGAGTCCTGGAACTGCCAACTCACAGCCCAGGGTATATATTCTTTACCTTGACCTTAGTGAAGGATGCTTTTACAAGAAATAGTAAAATCACGACTTCATTCAGGAATAACAGGTGAGCATCCACGTGCGCCGATTAGAACTGAAATTTCCACTTTTGCCCCTCAACATTGAAAAATTGGAAAGTGAAAAGAAAGCCGATGGAGTTCATTGCGGATCAACTTCCCACTCTACTTTTGGGGGGGAGAGTAGATAGCAGGAGAGGGATACATTGGATATGCAAAAAAAAACGGTGAACGGCGTAGACAGTGATAATATTCAGACATACTAGGCTAAATGATTTGAAAACACTTATCACCAATTTTAAGTGAACTGTTATTGAAACATTTTTGGAGGTGATATAAGTGTTTTTAAATCATTTAACATTGGATATATTGATATAACAAAACATGCAACACAACCCGATTTTGGTAATGGTTGTGGCACTCCCAGCCGAAACCGTAGCACCACAAGGCGAGAGGGCAATTTTGATAAGTAATTCCAAACGGAAATTCCTACACCTTTTAAAGGCTAAAATCGACGCGAGCACGAGGCATTACATGGCCCTTCTTTTCTCGAAAATGCCAGGGGTGGCTGAGGTAAGCCTCAAACCAGGGACTTCTTGCACAAGAGACAGTCGTGCTAACCATCGGACAACCATGCATTCCTAAACATGTCGCTACAACGAAGGAAATCAAAGAGATGGAATAGATACAAGATACCCCTACACCTCTCACACTTTGTGTACTCGTCGTAAATTCTTATTAGTGTAGCTTTCAAACCTGATTTAGAAGACATTAGCGCAGGGCACATTTATAGACTTGAAATAGGCCATTCTTCCAACCCCATAATTGCATTTTCAAAATCTAGCATAGCCAATACCGTAAACTAAAATTATTCCATTTTATATTAGTGAATAGGCCTATGTGTAAACTTTCAATTCTTTACCTTGTAATATGCAGCTCGAGATTAACTTTTTTTTGGTACTTTTTCACTGCTAGTTGCTAGCCAGTTTTGATCACCCAGTGTTACATAAAACAGAATACCCATTATTGTCGTGAAACAGAGCAGACAGCTCTTGAACGTGTTTTTCTTAAGAATGCATTAGATGGTAGCCTAAGTTTTCAAAAAGAAAAAGAAAAAAAAAATTACTCGTAAATTGTACTGTTGGGCATCTTTCAATCGTTTGCACAGGATTGACAAGTGATGTAAAGCCAATTTAAACTCAATCAAAATAATGCTCATTTTCCCACCTAAGACACTCACACTGTCAGGCAAATTTTTGACAACTTCTTGTTGTCATCATCAGGCCTCCAAAGACTTGGTTTGTCTCTGATCACATCGTCTGCTGTTCGTTCCGGTCGAATACAAACATGGCAACTCACGTTGACTACATGCTTCGCGTCCGTTCTCCACATTCCCATAGCCTACTTAGTTGCAGGTCAATCAGGAATACATGCGTTAAACAGGTGTTCCACATTGGGTTAGAGGGTCCTTGACTGTTCATAAGAGGAATATCATGGCTTTCGTGGTGTTCTTGGCAGTCTTGGTTATTTAGTTTGACTAAATTTAATTGGTTTTCGTCTAGTTTCACAGTAGCCTATGAACTTTAACGACGTGTTTCATGATGTAAAACCTAACAGAGTTTCACATGACAAATTTAACAAGCACAAAATGGGACTGGTTTCAGCAAGCTAAAGAGGAGAAACTACTGCTTATGTGGGGCTCCATCCTACTGAAAGGTCGACAACAGTACTAAGGCCTATTAATGGCAGTTGATCCTTGAAACCACGGTGCTCTCACCCACCGAGATATCTACAACACAGATTGTTTCGCCCTTGTTTGGGCTCGTCAGTAGAGAATACTCTGCGGATGAGAGCAGACACCTTGCTTGGGGAAAATTAACAAGCAATAGTTTCTGCTTTTTAACTTGCAGCTAAAACCAGTGCGGTTTTGTGTTTGTTAATTTACGCCAGCAATGGCCGTTGCTCTCATCCACAGAATATTCTCAATCTCTACTGACGAGCCCAAACAAGGGCAAAACAGTCGCTCTAGAGAGCTCTGTCAGTGAGAGGAACTTGTTTTTAAGTGATCACATAACAAACTTGAAAGTTTTACTTTCTGATATTAATGGCAACTTTTACTTGCATTGAAATGGTGAATTCGTCGTAGCTACCTACTCCTAGCTAGCTCCAGAAACTACCGGGAAAAAAAAAAAGAATAGAAAAAGAAACAGGAGAAAACAGGGGTGTGTTATGCCGGAACAGCTAGTAAAGTTCCATAACTTCCAAAATGAATAGCCTTAAATCTATTAGAACTTTTACTACAAACTGTTCTTACAAAACTGAAAATTCGTTAAAATGCAAGTTCATGACTTATACTCACAGTTTGATCACGCAAAACCAAAAGTAGAAGATCTTTAAAGGTTTTCCCCTCGAAACTTGTGAATTTTCGACAACCTTTACTGGTTGTCTTCGTCAGGCAGTTAAGCCACCGGCACCCACGCTCACAATCCTTCCAAACCCAACGAACTTCCCTTCCCTTCCCAACGAAATTGTGAGTGTGAGTGCCGGTGGCTTAACTGCCTGACGAAGACAACAGGTAAAGGTTGCCAAAAATTCGCAAGTTTCGAGGGGAAAACCTTTAAAGATCTTCGACTTTTGGTTTTGCATGATCAAACTGTGAGTATAAGTCATGAACTTGAACCAAAGTAGAAATACTGAGTCGACCGATTTTTCGGTATTCAAAAATGCAAGTTCCTTGCTTATCACTAACCTGAAAACTGGAAAGCAACGGTGTGATAAAAGTTAATGGTCAGATTAACATCGTTTTAACTGCCAAGATTATTTTAGAAGAGGGGCAATCTTACTAGGAAATAGGCCAAGCTAGGATCTTTTACAGGGGTCAAGAATTTATCACTAGGCTACATAGCAACTGTCTAGTGCGTGCTAATCTCAAGATCTGCTGCAATACTGCGCAACTTATTACATTCCCGAAGGCCAGTCACAGAAAGAATTCAAGGAACAAAGGGAAATTGTCAATATCCTTTTCAACTGCTAAGGCTATCTCGGGACAGACAAGACACTTTTGCTAGGAAATACCTAGGATGCCACAATCAACATAAACACCTGTGTATTGTTGGGAGTGACGTGGAATTGTTGGCTCGCGTCAGGCTTCATTGTTGAAGTCACTCCAGTTCTGGACAGTGTAAACATGTCCCTATTCAGTGAACGATCATGGCAAAGGCTACGACTACAGCAGCAACTGTGTAAAGTGCGTGAGTAGCCCAGTGTGGTTATCGATGATAGTAGCATAAAGAACTGTGCTGCAAGCAAAAGGAGTCAACCAGATTGTGCCATGCAAGACGAAAGATCTTTGTGACCGAACGATCTACGTATTAGAGCTCATACCGTCCTCGATCCGTATTCTCAACGTAATGGTTATGGGACCTTAACGTTGACGGGAAAACAACTTGGACTGGAAAATATGAACTCTAACCAACATTTCTAATACTAAAAAACAGTCTTATTATGAAGAACAGCGACAATCGAAGGGAGCGCTCCTATCTCGTTTTTGCCAACCTTGATCAATGCAAAAAAACTGCTAGAGAAAAACGAAAGCAAGAAAATATTTGTAGCGGTGGAGACATTTTCAGCAAGAATATGGTAGCCTATGAATTAAAGATTCCATAATTCATAAATTATAAAGAAACACTGTTACACTTTACCAAACAGTCCTTCAAACCATGTGTGGTTTAGGGCGAATTTTCGACAGTTTGTATTTTGGTTTTCCAAAATCTCCTGTCTTCGTCCGGTCTATTCGTCTACGAACTTTTCCCAAACTTATGCCGAATTCAGCCTGCGATAATTTGAGCAGAAATTTCCGAAGTCGTTTTCATCAAGTTTACTGTGGAAGACTGACGTAGGCTACTTCGAACAAGAAAACCCAATCATAAACATGGCGGAGAAAGACAGCTATCAAATATACATGAGTTTGAACGGAAATAACTATAACTCGCGGTCAGTGTGTATAAAGCCATTCCTTAAAGAAAAAGGACTGGAAGAAGATGTGGATGAAACAGTCATGTCAGCGGCTATGGAGCCTAACTTCACCAAGCACGAAAAGAATCAGGCCAAGTGTAGCCGTGTCGTAGTGCTTTCCATGCAGCAATATTTGTACACGAAAAATGCGGAATACAAAACTCCAAAGTTATGGGATTATTTGAAACAGAAGTTCGCAACAACTACAAAAATAAGAAAGTTACGTCATTTAGATAAGCTGCAAGATGGCAGCATGCGAGTAATGTACAGATATTTAAACAGAATTAAAGAATTAGCCCAAATAACAAAGCTAATTGGATGCCCAGGAGTAAGGTAATTGACAAGTTTATTACCTTACTTGTCGGGGACAATGATTTTCCACTATTCTGCGATTTTCAAAAAATCGCGGAATTAACTGTAATTGTTTTAGCTTGAAATTTCTTGGTGTTATGTCAACCTTAACACGAGTGGAACCATTTTAAAAATCGCAGAAAGTTGAAACTTTCGCGGAAATCCCAAATTCTCACTCCTTTTAATGGATATTTCCTAATTTTTGGCTTTTTCAACAATTAGTATTCACAATAGCAGATGTAGGCATAAATTTAAAGTTTTATATGAATTCTAGATTGTTGAGATGCACAGACATTGTTGTGAACAAGCAACTACCGTACAGCTTTTCAGTAGTAAAGAGACCGATTTAACTTTTTTCTCCTAAATATAACCTTTTTTTAATTTGCCACGAAAATGACAACTTGTTCCCGCGGACTGTTGTGATTGAAGGCCACGGAAAATCACCGTCTCTGTTACTTATGCTTTGTGGATTGACGTCAGACTCCAATAATTTACTGTTACTGATGGATTTTTTTAACCTGAGGAGTTCACGTACGACCATAAGAACAGTTTCTGACCGTTGCAGGGGTCAAAATAATCAGGAGCAGTTTGCACTCCACAATCACCAATTTGCACCGCAAACTCACATGCTGGAGTGCAATACTTGCACTCCGTAGCACAACACGCGTACAGTTACTGTAAAGTACTGTTGATGGATGAGCAATGCTTGACAAATTGCAAAAATGTTGCGCACATATTAAAAATAATTCTCTTATTCCCTGTCAGCACAGCAGAAGTTGAACGGCGATTTTCATGTGCCAAAAAGAATTATGGGAGCCTGGCGCTGCAAGTTGAGTACTGCTTGGGTGACCTACTTCGAATCAGCTTGAGTGAAACAAATACAGCTGAACATGACACTGAACCAGCAATAACTAGGTGGGCAAATGCTGGGGGAAAAAAATCGCCTAACCAAAGTTGCTCCGTATGGTCAGCGACTTCCAAAAGCTGCATCTACGCAAGCTGCATCTACGCAAGCTGCATCTACGCAAACTGAAGACACTGATAGCAACAACAGAACTGAAAGTAGCAGTGGCGAAGAGTCTTTCTGTGAAACTGGCAGTGTTATGTCATTGTCTGGAGACAATAGCTACTAGACCTTAATTATTAGGCTAATTTACATGATTAAAGGTTAGGCTATAAGGTTTTAACATCTGCTTTGGCATGAAGTGAATATCTGGTTTTAGTATAAATTGAATTTTTTTTTTTGGGGGGGGGGGGAGTGGGGAAGGTAGGTAAATTTATTGCACTCCAAGTTGGTGTTTTGTACTCTAGACTTAGTTGTGAAGTGCAAATTTTGCACCTGGTCCAATATTTTAAAATTCGACCCCTGCCGTTGGCGTCATACCATGACGAAATCGTTATATTCAAGAAGCGTAAGGTAAAGAAGCGGAAGAAAAGCATAGGCTACATTGGAAAGAGGATTCCTTGCACACCGCTTCAACAGTGGGGGAAAGCAATAGTTATGTAGATCCACCAACTAAAACTTTCGATAAATTATATGCACCAGAAGTGGATGCAGAGAAGAAATACAGACTGTTGCTGCAAGATGACTACCAAGTGAATCAAGCAAAAATATTGGTTCATAACGATAGAAAAGGCAGTCGTTACGAGTGCAGTAGATTATTAATGTGCTGTTGACATCCAAGAACCGTTAAAATTATGAGGCATGTCCGGAGAACAATTCAAAGAATGGACAGCAGCTGCCCATGAAGAATAGAATTCTCTCATCAATAAGGAAGTTTAAACACTAGACTACCCAAAGGAAGACGGGCTGAGGGCCGCAGTAGCAAAATAAAGGACTGTGTAGCGCAAGCAAAAGTAGTCAACCATATTGTGCCATGAAAGATGAAAGATCGGTGAATGAGTTAGCATTTACAATTTTTTTTTACTCTATGCCAGTCGAAGTTGCTGGACTAGTGGCAACACTAGCGGTGAACAGTGGGTCATGCCCTCAGAGTTTTTAACTGTTACAAATTAAATAACATACATTTATAAGGCAAAAAGTCTTTTCAGACCCAAAATCTTTTCTTTTTAAGCCCTTTTAAGGACATTTGGACCATAATTTCAAATTTAAGCACTTTTAAGATCCTTACGAATGCCAAACTTCAAATAAGTTCTGTAAGCATCCTGTGCAAAAACCCTGTTTAGAACTCAATACCGTTCTCGATCCACTGTACTCTGCAACCCTTTAAGTCTCAACATGTATTTCCGGTGCCCTTCTCTTCCAAAATGCCAGAATAGAAGCCAGGTTTAAGTCCGTAACCTTCGACTTACAATACAGTCGTGCTACTGGTTGGGCCACCCTGACCCCGTGTAATGCAGCGGGTGGATTAAAAATCACAACATCAAAATATTTTAATCAACCACTCACGATTTGTATTTATTTGGTAATAAAAATCAAAAAAAAATTTTTACACAATTTACCAACAGTTAGCGACTATTTTTCAAGTGCTGCAACATGTCAGTCTAAACAGAAGACTGTTCCTGTCTCTTTTAAGTGCCTGAAGAAAAGTGGCAGAACTGAATGATAGATCAAACCACCGAAAATTCGCAACTCGTACGTTTAGAGCTGTGTGAACTGTTGGTGAACTGCATAAAACCTTTTCTGTGAAGATCAAAATATTCAATGCACAGAGTAAGCTGATGTCCTTAATGAAATTTGCACATGGATTTAAAATACAAAAAAGAACTGTATATGTATTTCATCAGGTTTGTGGGAAGAAAGGAAGGCACTACTTTTTTTAAAGGCAAAGGAGGAGTGCACTACTTTTTTCCGGCAAAGACTTAACTAGTTAGGCTGGCTGTCAACATTTCGCAAATGGCTACACTTCCTTTAAGACTAAACACAAAAATTATTATCTCAAAATTACCCTCATCCGCTGTACGCTTAGGTTTCAGGTCTCGGTGAACTGCAGGTGGAAAAATACCCTCCACAGGGCTTGGGCTTTTAGCAGAAACATCAGTACTGCTAGCACTACTGCACGAACGACTGTGTATTACTCCGTCTTCGACAGTGAGTCGCCGCTTTGGTTTTAAATCCCTGTGAACTGCAGGCGGCGCAGAATTTCCGACAGGCACTTTGAGCATGGGACTTGGCAAATTGATATACACACCAGTTGGTGAACGATTATCCCCCGACATATCAGTGTACACTTCTGAAGGTCGTAACCTTTGACAATGACTGTCCATACTCAAGTAATTTTCTCCAGCAGCAGAATGCACTGGTTTAACGTCTACTTCGTAAGTGAACACATCACCTGTGTAGCCAGGTGCAGCATTGGTGTATACATGTTTTTTTTGACGTGTTAGTGAGTGGGGAGGTGCAGGAGGCATTGCACTTAGTTTATCGTCTTGCATGGGGCGTGGAAAATCATACATTTCATCGAGATGTATAGGAGATGGCACAGCTGGGGATGCTTCAGTATTGCTATCACTGTCTTGTCCAAAACTACCAACGTGAACACTTGGATTCTTACCCACTGCACACGTAACTCTAGACGACGGAGGAGGAACATCATACGAGGTAAGGGTAGTCATGAAATTATTAGCAGGGGGCATAACTTTTGTGTTTAATGTAATGTTTTGATAGCTGTTATGTGGAGCAATTGTTTCTGCCAAGTGAGCAGGTTTGGGTGGCCTCGGAGGAGCGATAAATTTAGAGTTAGTGCTATGGCAGTCTGTATCGGACGCTGAATTCCTTCTGCTTGGAACATTTTCATATATCTCCCGAGAATGATGGCTGTCTGAGGAAGATTTAATGTGCACATGGTGTAGTTTGTGTGGCAAACTTGATGTGCCTTTGTCACAATTCTCTGAATGTTTACTACTAAATGGCGAGTCTGGTCCATCTGAATCTTGAGGGTAAGTTTCCCAATTCACTTTCGGAGGCATAGTGTGTGTCCATTCGTCATCACCGAATGGAACATCACGATCTGACGGTGTAGTAGGAGTTCTCAGAAGTGGTGGCACTTTATAAAGTTCCTCGGTGTTAGGGTCGGGAGATGTCCTTAACTCGTCTAAGCTTGGGGGATGTATCTGGCGAGGTAGATCATACGTTTCACCAGCATAACCTCGTTCTGATTTTGGTGGCGGAGGAGGTGGTGCATCTTCTAAACACGATCCTGAATTGAACCTATTTAATGTCAAGTACGAACCATTAACCATTGGTGCTTTTCCCGTCGTACATTCGCTGATGGGGATGTACGGTCCTGAAGGAGAAGTAGGAGAATCTAAAGCCGTTTCCTCCGTAAAGTAGGAATTTTGTAGAGAAGTCGAAGATTGAGATGGCTGGTTAGTAACTGTCAATGACATCTGCTCAGCAGAAGTTGGTTCTGAAACAATAAAAATTAAACATTCATTAAAACTGAAATGCAAAGAAGGAAACAACAACCAAGACAATCCAGCAACATTTTTGATACTTGCAAAGAACCCTGCTACAGTATACGTCTAATAGGGATCGAACGGATCCGTATATGAAACTGACCTGAGGTTGATCATAATTTACATTTTTAAACGGGACGGAAAGCCAATGGGATCGAGAAAGGTTAAATAAATACGGATGCAAACATATTTACGTTGCCTTTTGGACTTATATGTCAGACTTCCTGAACGGGGAATCGAACACACGACTTTTGAAATTAAAGGCTGAGTCTACTTCTGAGCCATACTCAGTATGGCTCAAGAGGTAGGACCTTGGCCTTTGATTTCAAAGGTCGTGTGTTCCGCTTAGGCAGTGTAACGTATAAGTCCAAAAGGCAACGTAAATAGGTTTGCATCTGTATTAATTTACATTTTCTGGTGATCTGCCAATAACTTAGCTTAACTTGGCCTATTAGGACATTGCAATTGGTCTGTTGAAAATTAGTGGTACTCGAAGTTTGTACTGTGATTCTGAATATACCAGATTTCAATTGTGGCGAGCACAAGTTAATAGCTAAACCCTCCACAAATTACAGGGAAACTGAATAAACAAGTTGCAAAAAAATTCATTTAGTCTGTAGGTTAACTCATCTTTCAAGTAGACAGAAAATTCTATTAAACTCATTGATGTACACTCTACACCCACGTTTCCCAACCGGGGAGGCACGCCTCCCTAGAAGGGCGTGGAGTAACTGCAGGGGAGGCGCGAGACGCTGCCAGATCAGTGGTCAACTTTTTTTTAACGATGCATCGTAAAGTTCTCGCCAATGACAGACCTATACCTGCTATCAACCATTTCTTTAATTACATTATTTTAAATATTTTCAAGACTCTCCAGTATCATTTTTTTTTTTATTACACAGCAATGCAGTTTCACCTTGGACCGCTCGGGAACACTGGGATCAACGGGGAGGCCCCCTCAGAAGAAGTATGAAAAAATAAGTTGCAGGGAAATGTTTCAAATTCACGCTATTTCTTTAAAATACGGTAGCTGGCTTCACTGCAAGAGGCCTTTGTTAAAACAAAAAACAAATATTTTTGACAAATTTTAGAGGGATCCTTATGAAAATTGCATACCTAAATTGCAGGAAAATGTTTCAAATTCAAGCATATTTTTTAAATATGGTAGCTGGACCATACTGGTAAAGCTTACGGCACTACCCCCAGCCCCTTTTACCAGGGTGCCTACCTGCCCTATACACCCTCGGAGGAACCTCGGTTGTCTCCATGCCCAGGGAGGCTCGACTCCTCCCAATCCGACCCTGTAGCAATGGGGGTGGGAAGGTTGGGGGGGGGGGGGGCATTGAGTGCTAGTCTTAATGGGGAGGAATACTGCAGAAAAGGTTGGGAACCGCTGCTCTACACCTCCAAAATATGTACCACGGTTACCTTCGTCTGCATGCATCTTCAGACCACATACGGCGCAGATACAATCCACCCACTTGTTCATTTCGCCTTCCGTCTCAGCCACCAACAGATATATTCTCTTGGGAGTGCGAATGTCAAACATGAACCGGTAGTTAAGTTTCCGGCTTTCAAAAGCAAGCCCGGCATCAACCTAAAAACATGGAGGTCAAAAATTACATTTAATTAGAAGAAGTTGGTAAATAGGGTGGCATTAAATAAAATAAAGCACTCACAGTTAATACATCAACGCTTAAGAATTATTTCTTTTTCTCAACCAAAATTAAGAAATGCTGAACCTAACTTGTATCAAAATGTAGTAATATAAGCAAATACACTGTACTTCAGCAACATGTTAAATAACTTTCGCCTAAGTTTGATGGAAGAACCAATGAACCCTGGTTAAAGAAATCTGAAATAAAATCCCAACAGTTGAAGGCCGCCTTGGACACATTTTGGCCAAATTTCAGCCGTTTTGTCAATTTTTTGACCGATTTTGACATGCCATACCCCATTTTAATCGTCTCGACGAGACTTTCTATTGGTGGAATAGCCAAATCAATAGGATAAAGCACTGAAAAGGTACTCAATAAAAACCAATAAATATGTGGGTAACCATATGATAAAAACAGATTAGCTGCAGAAATTTTTTTCTGACTACTGGTTTCGCAGACAGTTGCAGAAAGTTCCGCTTCTGGGGTTGACTTAAGGAGCTGCAAAGTTACTCTCCGATTGTTTTAACGTATCTTTAACCCTTTGAGAGCTGCGTTTTCTTTTTATATCTCCAAAAAGTAGGGGTAACCTGGACGGGGCTCGAACTAGCAACCTGAAGGAGCTGGTAAATGTGAGGCACACGCCTCTACCAACTCGGCCACGGCCGTCTCTAGAGTCGGCTTGTTAAGGGAACCTAGTATTGTTGTCATTCCTGCATTGTTGGCCGTCTCGCGCGTAGTAAGGACTCTGTTTTTAATACTTCAACCTGTGCTTGTGTTTGGCCCGAGATTTTCTCGGGTTTAGCACTCAAAGGGTTAACTAAAAAGGTGATCGATTTAGCGAAACAGACACTAAACAAAATGCCTGTTAGATCGTGTTATGGCCCAACAAAGGTGACAACTTTTGTTGCATTTTTCATCATAAGATTGCATTGCGTGTCGCGATAGCGTCAGAAACTGTTGGATCAGAAGGAAAAGTTAGGATCTGTCAGATTCCACGAACCACACCATTTTTTGTTGTTAGGCCTAAGTTTAAACTATTGGGAGGGTACTATCACAATGCCCAGTATCGTTAATGGATTTTTTTTATTGAATTCTACAGTTGAAAATAAACTACCAGCTTTCTTTGTGAACCAGCAAAAATTAGGCCAACTCTGGAATAGGTTATTTCGTATCATATTTCTACCAGATCAGAATGGCTATTACTTCTTTTTGTACTTTTTATTTTGACACTTCTTACTAACGTAGGCTATGAACGTTCCAAAATGTAATGAACCTAGCAACACAACGCATATAAAATAATCAGAAAGACTGAAGCGGATAGTTAAATACCAGCATTTGAATTGGTTTAATACTTAATATATAACAATGACTTCGTTTTAATGAAAAGAAAAGAGTTAGCCTACCTGCATTTTAAAGGATAATTCTACAACCAAACATCTTAAAAGGAATTACAACAGGGTTCGCACACAGTAGCGACAGTATTCATACTTGGTTGGAGACCCTTGCAATTCTGCACGCAACGCCGCAAACTGCCTGTTTCTAGCTAATACTATTCCCGAGATATGCCAATTTAAGCGTCACGGTTTGTTAATCAGTCGCCATTTGGAGACTAGCTCTAAAATACAAGTCGCCAACTGCTGAATTATCCTCGCCATTTGGCGAGTGGCGACCGACATTGGTGAAGGTTTCTTCAAGGCTCTGGATAAAAATAATAATACGGGTCGGAAAATGGTTGAAATTGAACCTCCACATTTCAAAGGAGTGACATCTACTGACCAAAACAATTCTACCTACTAATACATCAGACGTCAAAGGAAAAACTTAACCACAGCTACCACCTGTTCTTGATTTCAACCAAATGCTAGCAATCGGGTATGCAGCATGGGGGATGTCAGGGGAATTGCAGGAGCCGGCATGCAAGTTTATACTTTTAACACAAAACAAGTAAAATATTGCTATAACCATTTAGTATTGTTGGTGATGCCTGTTATTGTCGCTGTACGCATGCCCGCAGCTGATATAGCTGGTTTTTACACACCATACTTGGATGCATGATTGTGGAACAATAAATGACTTGATACCTAAGAGTTGACTATTTGAGCATGTTAATAGAACTGTGTGGGCAGGTATCAGAAATTAGACTGGAAACGAACCAGTAATTTTTTAAAGTGTGGTTCTGGTCTTAAATATCATTGCTATTTGTGTAACACCTACTGGAAAAAAAAAATCCAACACCGGCAAAGAGGCACCAAGTAGAGGATGGTTCGGGCTTTCAAAGTAGTGATATCAACAACGGACCAAAACATTCGCCAAGTTCCATCCCACCGACTAATACGTCAGGTAGCTTGAATATTGTTCCAAACGTTGGTCAAGTTTTACATTTAACCTGCAAGCTATAAGTTGATGGGATGGAACATGACAAACGTTTTTATCTTTTGATATCACTCCTTTGAAGGCCTGAATTTTTCTCTACTTGGCAGCATCTTTACCAGTATTTTTTTTTGTAGAAGTGTTATTTCCTCAGACACACTGATGGAATAAACTACACTAACACAAACACAGAGACACTCGCTGCCGGGTGCACCTTATGAATTTGACTGAACTACCTTATGACTAGATTGATGGCCCATTCACCCTGTGAGCTGACATCCCATCTTGAGCTTATGTGGAACATCAAAGAGCCAAAGCATGAGCCCCAGCAAGAATGAATCGCTCGTAGAGATCAGTGGTACGTCAGCAGACAAGAGGGAAGTTCGAATTTTTATTGACTCTGCAACATGCAACAACCACTACGTCCACATCGCATGTTGTGCTTCTGAATAATAATATCGGACGATATCCTCGAAAATTCAAGCAGACTAGAATATTTTTCTCTGTGCACTGGTGTTAGTGTATTTTATTCAGTCATGATGACAAATATTCACCACTTTTATCGGATTTGCCGATTTTTAATTTTACCCTCTAGGGGACGGAAAGTTCTTAAAGGGGCAATTACATCCATTTTGACATGCATGTTTTACTTTTGGATCACTTACACAATAACTAAACACAAGAACTGTGGTAGGAATATGTTACATACGTCCGATACAACAATTTAATTACTGCATCACCAAAACACGAAACGGAGACCACCATTGTTTTGCTGGAGCGCGCAGAAATTAATGCCGACAGATGGTGCTTATCAATTTCAACTCGCAGCCGATTAAGATAGCTCTGTTGGCTGTGAGTAGCTCAAGCGTCTGACGGCCTTAGCTGGCCGACGGTAGTGGCCAGCTGCTCGAGCTACTCAAGAGCTAACACAGCTATCTCAATCGGCTGCGAGTTGAAATCGATAAGCACCGTCTGTCGGTATTAATTTCTGCGTGTTCCAGCAAAACAATGGCGATGTCCGTTTTGTGTTTTGGTGATGCAGTTATTAAATTGTTGTATCGGACATACATAACGTATTCCTACCGCAATTCTTGTGTTTTAGTTATTGTGTAAGTGATCCAAAAGTAAAACATGCATGTCAAAATGGATGTAATTGCCCTTTAAAGAAATCACACAAATTCTCTAGTTAAACAATTCAACATCGACAAGAGTAAAACAAGTTTTTACTTTGCTTGAAATGAAGGTCAGTACACAAAGACTTGCAGGGCACACAAACTAGCCTAGGTTGCTATTCTAAATAGAACACATGCCTAAATTTAAAAACTAAATAAATGAAAAAAAAATTATCAAATTCCTTCATCATTGTAACTAATCTGAAATAGAGGGAAAAAGGAATACAGATCTAAGGAAAGGCACATCAGCACACTGGTTATTTTTGCCCATACTTTAAAATAATCTGTCCTTAATTTAGGCAAACAATACAACAAACAGACCGGACCGAAGCCAAAAGACAGCCGTAAAGCCACAAACAAAACACTAACAGAGAAACATAGGGATACGCAAATAAAGGAGTGACAACACAAAAGGTTTTAATACATGCAGTTGAAGAGTCACAGAGAATGCAAGGAAGATGTGGCTATCAGTTCAATAAATACTATATCAACTTTACCTGTTCGCACTGATCCAAATCAATTTTTCCTTTTTGTTTCTTACAGCTTGTGTCAGTGTAATACTCCAAAAGATACTGGCCCGGTATCTGCCCGGAATGACGTAGGACAAACCAACGCCGCCGCCACTTCTGTAAAGAAGAAACAACTTTAATTTAAAAATAAATAAATAAAAACTTGTAAAAAGCTGCCAGACTGAAATAACTGCCCTAGTTAGAAAAAGCAAAGAAAAAATAATTTAGCCCAGCAGCAAACAGTTTCATAAAAAAAAGAATAGTTTGTTTTGTGATATGAACTCTTACAGCACTTCTGAATTTCAACCTGAAATGGCAAAAAGCCAACCTCGTACAAACGGACACCGTGGCCCTTAATACCATGGTAAGGTAGTGCCAGGGAGAGAGAAAAGGTGGGAGGAACCCATGTAAAAGCCATTATAGGTACACACAATTTAGTCTTATACGTTGGGTGTCTAATTTCAATGCAGAAGTATTTTTGTTTTTAGGGGGAGGAGAGGGGCAAGGGATGTTTGTTTAAATAGGACAGAAAGCAGAATAGCACAGAAGGGTTAAATTATTACGGATGCAAACTTATTTTCGTTGCCTTTTGGACTTAAATGTCAAACTGCCTAAGCGGGGAATTGAACCCACAACCTCTGAAGCCAAATGCCGAGGTCCTACCACTGAGCCATACTGACACCCGTCCAGTAGGACCTTGGCATTTGGTTTCAACGATCATGGGTTTAATCCCCCAATCAGGCAGTCTGACGTTTACGTCAAAAAGGCAACGTGTATACTATATAGTTTTGCACCCGCATTTATGTAAGGGACTTTTGCTCACCCTGTACATGGTTCCTCAACACTGCAAAACCTTAAAAAGACGATGAAAGGATAACGAAACGCAAATGATAGTAAAAACTAGAATTATTAGAGAACACAACGAAGCCAGTTTGGGCTTGGCCGCCAAAAAGTCCTTTGTGTTTATTGTTTAAATAAAAACACATAATTGATATAACACAAAAACTGAGTGTGTGACTAAAGCACACGCTATAGTAGCATAAGTTTATTATAATAAAAAAACAGAAAAACCGTGTCTTAATAATCATCATCACAGCACAGAAATACAAAATTCGTACAGCAAAAGGAGAAAAATGCAAATGGAGATAAGAAGCATAACTATCAAATCTTTGTGAATCTGCTCAGTTTCAGTCTTATTTTGGCAAAAGCAGCCGCTAGTGCAGTGATGAAACCAGGTTCCCAATCAAAGACTGACTCAATTTAAAATCAGGTTTGGTGGGAAGATGGAAATTCTATAGCCTTATATCGTTCTGGTTAAGTATATGTCAAAATTGGTTAAAATTCAATTCTTAATTTTTTATAAAGTCTACCAGATGTGCTGACGTTCAATATGCATTCAAATACGACTATCCTACTATAAGGAAAGTATAGAACTGACAAGTAGCTAGCATACTACATGAAAATGTGTAAGCTGTCACCCTCCCTTTAGCCTAACAATGCCATAGGATGGTTTATCGGACTCCTTCCAATACATCATTTAAAAACCACGCTGACACTTTCAGAAAAACTATTACAACAAAGCAAAAATGGAGAAATGGCTCCCAATGAGCGCTTACCTATGGACGCCATAAACAAACTAGATTGCTTCTCTCAGCTTTACACAACCCAACACATACATTTTAAACTGACACCGTCAGCAAGTGTCATCTGACTATGAGGTATCAGTTTAGAACACCCAAACCATGTGGAGGTTCCTCCATGAACATTAAACTCCTTCGCCAATTTTAAATTACGATAAGTGGATCAATGTTGCCGCACAAAGCAAAACAGCCCATGCTGTGAAAACTAAGGGCATCAAGATCTAACAGGATACACAACAGGAAATACACAACTATGTCCTGGTCGATTCCATTCACATCACAAGAGTACAGCTCACCATCAGTTTTATACTGTTGTTAAAAATATATCACAGTTGTCAGGCACGAATGAACACTTGGGCAACAGCAGTGACAGCAACAAACGTAACTGAACAGTTTTAAACTGAATATACGGTAATCACGAGAAGTTACCTCCTGCTGAAATTCACAGCCTAAAACAGAGTATGAAAACAACTGAACATGTACAGCCAATGTTTAATTTTGCAGTTCGATGTGTATTGTACTGTAAACACCTTTTGTACACGTCAAAATTGACTCCACAAGGTAAAAGCATTTATAACTGTCCTAGTGAGAATACAAAAAAAAACACTATCTTGACAAAAAAAAATGATAAAAAAACAACTGATCTGTTTTTCATGTTACTTGAACCCTCCCTTTACTAGTTGGGTTATCAACCAAGTGGGCTACCGAGGGAGACCCAGCTACACACTCCAACTGACCTTAGAAGCTCTTCAACTTTCTTAATGGTAACCTAAAGACCACCATTTGGGAGAAACTTGCTTCTTGGCCTCCACACTAAAAATTAGTGCAAGCAAGAATTTATAGGGTGTGTGGGAGTAACCCGTTGACCACCCCATTCAAAAGTTGAACTGCAGGTACTATTTAAGCATCCGGGTGGTTTCGGCATGGAATTCATTGTCAGAAACCACTGTCAACTCCCCTTTGGTTGGCTCCTTCAGGAGACTTCTGAAGGGAGCTAAACTAGGACCATTCCTGCTTCGACCAGGATTTGGAAGTTTTAATTCGGCTGGTTATAAGCGGTCTCTAGGTCCTTACCTTAATGGAAAGGCCGCCAAGGTTAATCGCACAGCTAATAGTTCGAAAATTAAATAAAAAATAGAAAATTGCTACTCGCAGTAGCAATCTTCCAAGTTTCCATTTAACGTCCAAAGTATTATTCGGTTGGCTAATAAGATTTACCTTGGCGGCGTTTCCCTGGTTGAATGATATCACTACATTCAAGGGCTGACCCTTTTTGGAAACTTGGCGGCTTCTCTTAATACCAGTTTCGGTTTTAAGTGGATATCACAACTTTCATAGGACTGTGAGTATGAATGTGCAAAAGGTCACACGTGTTACCTTCATCTCTATCTTTTTTTTGGAAGAATTTTAGACTATGTCTATAAATTTTCACATTTGTCATTGCCCGATTAGCTGTTACATCAACCAAATTGATACGGTTTGTTTTTTGCATGTCCATGGTTCACATGCTTGAGACTTGTCAGTGGTACTTCAATATTCTACTGACGAGCCCTAACAAGAGTGAAACAGCTGCTAAGAGATCCTTGTGGGTGAGAGCTAATTGATACAAAATGATCGATTGGTAAAAATAGACCTAGGCATGGGTGTCTAGTCTACCATTATGTAGAATTGAGCCCTAAACAAGGAGAAGATTATGGTGTTTTGCTTGCTGAAATCATACTCGTTTGCTCTTGCCAGTTTGCCACTTATCACTTTATCAATTGGTCGAGTCAGCCATTTCCCTGAACGATCAGTTTTATTGTTTTACATTGTTTTAAACATTGTAATTAGGGAACAATGCCAATCAGCCAACACCAGCCACAGGAATTTCAGAATTCATTAACAGCCCCCACCCAAACATCACGTGCTCCATGTACAAATTAACAACCAGCACCAAAGCATAGACTGAGCAATAATAAAATACTAACAATGCTGGTGAGCCAACAATTATTCACCAGCAATTTCCTTATTACGAATAATATTCGGCATTTGGTGTAAATTTATAGTGACATTAATTCCAGTTTTTCATCGACATTACTGCATGCCATAAAAAAATACACAGATTACAAACAAAAGCATCAAGTGTGCCATAAAAAAAGGCTATATAATTGAAGTTTTATTTTATTTGTTAAAATGTACACGAACAAAAAAAAAAAGATAATTTTTATTTTAAATAATCAAATGTACAATTCAGAAAATGCTGTTGTGCTTTAAGAATATTTTAAATTCATAAAACACATCACCACTTCAACAGACGCAATTGATTTGATTATTTGAATTTTAAAAAATCATCAATTTTATCGTGTACATTTTAACAGTAAAACTTCAATAATATCCACCCAAAACCAAAACTGGTAGAAAAACCCACCAAGTTTCCAAAAACAATCGGCCTTTGAAGGTAGTGATATCATTCAACCAGGGAAAGGTCGCCAAGGTCAATCCTATTAGCCAAGTTAGTCGCACCGACTAATAGTTCAAAAGTTGAAGGAAAACTTGAAGATTGCTACTCGCTGTAACAATCTTCAAGTTTTCATTTAACGTCCGACGTATTATTGGGTGCGATTAACTTGGCTAATAGGATTGACCTTGGCGGCCTTTCACTGGTTGAATGATATCACTACCTTCAAAGGCCGAACGTTTTTGGAAACTTAGCGGGTTTTTCGTGGATATCACAACTTTCATAGGACTGTGAACGTACATAAGGTTACATCGTCTGCTTAAGTTGCTTCATTCCCATTTTTGCACACACTAGCTAACAATCGCAGATTTCGTTCGCTTCGCTCACTCAATCAGCACATCCCCTTCAGTTGTTTTGTTTATCCCTGCACCTTCCCCTTAATTTTTCAAGATTTTTGTTCACATTTACTCATGCAGAAACCCCCGAAGGTCGCTGTTACTAAATCAGCAGAACGCGAAGCATTTTATTTTTGGGTTATTAACAAAAACCCCATTAGCTCGTGGATGCTCGTATTGTTGCATAACCATCATCTAACTTGCATCCCTTCATTCTTACCCAATCCACGGCGACGTTAATGTTTCTTTATTTTGTCCTTCGTAACAGTTCAGTTTTTAGTTCGTCCAGGCTTTTACAATAAATCTAAGGACCCGTCTTGATTGTTCAAGCCATTGTTGCTTAAAATATTTGTATGCAACTTGGAAAAGAAACGAAACTTAAATTCGCTGGTGGGGAATATCAAAACCCTCCCACGCATTTGTCCTGACCCCTACAACCCCCAAATCAACAAAAGGACCATGCTCAGATCACCATGCATCCGTGTGCAAAAATTCAGCTTCGTAGGCTTTCTCAATTTTGCACTACCCATGAGCGCATCTTTCTCTTTATGAATGGTGGACACTCAGCCTTTAACTTTCATTTTTTTCTTTATTCCTGAACCTTCCCCTTACATGTATCATAATTTTAAAGATTTCTGTCGCATTGGGATGTATCCTCAACCAACATGCCAAAATATGCTTTTAGTTGCTTACAGTTAACAGACACATGTCTGCTAGTGAGATCGCCTTTTTATCATTAACAATCAGAATTGTAAATTTGATTATTTGAATTAAAAAAAAATTATCAATTTTATCGTGTACATTTTAACAGTAAAACTTCAATAATATCCACCCAAAACCAAAACTGGTAGAAAAACCCACCAAGTTTCCAAAAACGGTCGGCCTTTGAAGGTAGTGATATCCTTCAACCAGGGAAAGGCCGTCAAGGTCAATCCTATTAGCCAAGTTAGTCGCACCGACTAATAGTTCGAAAGTTAAATGAAAACTTGAAGATTGCTACTCGCTGTAACAATCTTCAAGTTTTCATTTAACGTCCAAAGTATTATTGGGTGCGATTAACTTGGCTAATAGGATTGACCTTGGCGGCCTTTCCCTGGTAGAATGATCGTTTCTCAATTTTGGACACTCAGCTGTTACTTGGCGGCGACACACTAGCGTGTGTCTAGATAACCCTTTTTTCATGGAACACATGAGCCTATTGGATTTAACATGGGGCCAGCGTTACTAGCTAGTTACTAGTTAGCTAGTCAGTAACATAAAAACAACGTCATTGCCGCATGTTTCTCTTTATGAATGGTGGACACTCGGCCTTTAACTTTCATTTTTTCTTTATCCCTGCACCTCCCCCTTACATTTACCACAATTTGAAAGATTTCTGTCACATTGGGATTTACCCTCAACATGCCAAAATATGCTTTTAGTTGTTTACAGTTAACAGACAGATGTCTGCTAGTGAGGCCGCGTTTTTATCATTAACAATCGGATGTCTACAATGGGATGATCTGTTACTGGACGGCGACACACTAGCGTATGTCTAGACAACCCTTTTTTCACGGAACACTTCACGCTTTGTTAATCATGTGCTGATTGAAGTCCTCACGCCAGCAAAACAAAAATAATTAATATCTCCGTTCCTATGCAATCTTTTTCGACCAAAATTGGCCAGATAGTAGATAAGTGTGGAAGGAATATACCAAAAATTACACAATTCTGTGCAAAAGTAAAAGTAGGCAGGCACACAAAGAATCGACAACTGCCAACAACTTCTTCCACGGTTTCAGAAAAAATTAGTACCCCTACCTAAAATCCGAAATGTGATCAAGTCAGAAATGTCTTTCTTCTTCATCATCAAATGGCCACTCGAGCCATTCCAGACGTAATCCTGAACGATCAGTTTTATTGATTTGCATTATTTTAAACATTGTAATTAGGGAACAACGCAAATCAGTAAACACCTGCCGCAAGGGTTTTGCAGCGAGCGTTAACCACTCCTCGTAATCTGTCCGACGAAGTTCTATGTCCGTATGTGTAAAGCCGCAGGGCACAGACTGAAGAATAAAGAAATGCTAACAACACTGGAGAGCCAACATTTATTCACCCGCACTTTGAGAAAACATGCGTTTTTCCATTTTTTAGTCGACAGTAATGCATGCCAAAACAAAAAGGGGCATTATAATTTAAGTTTCAATGTACACGCATAACAATTTATGATTTTTAGTTTACAGCTTTTTTACTTTAGTTTCGTCTCTTTTTTTTTTTTTTTTTTTGCTTTCGTTCTTTTTCATTTTTTTCCGCTCTTATTTGTATTGCGCAGAGTACAACAATGAACGAAAACTAAATAAAAGAGAACGAAAGCAAAAAAAAAAAAAAAAAAAACAAGGACGAAACCAATGTATAAAAGCTGTAAATAATCAAATGAACAATTCAGAAAATTGCATCTGTTTAAGTGCTGTTGTGCTTCAAGAATATTTTTAATTTTCTCAATCGTTCATTTGATTACTTGAAATAAAAATCTTAAATTGTGATCTGTGTACATTGAAACTTTTTTACGGTACAGTAGAAGTTTTTGTTTGTAATGCAATATATCTGCTGGCACAGACATTGAACTTTTGCAGTCACAGAGTGACAGAACTCGGAAACGTTGGAAAACGGTGGTAGCATGTCCAGGACACAGGGTCTCGTCACAAAATACGAGTATGCCATCAGAGCGGGAAAAAAAAACCTAGGTGTTTAACATGTAGCCGTAGTTGAGAATGCGCAACTGAAAATTTGCGTTATATTTTCTACTGCGGCAACGGCACGCACACCCCTTCCCCACCCACCCACCACCACACACACTGACAGACAGACCAGACGCCAGCACGGTTTGCTCCGCTTCGCATGACATGTCACTAAATCGTGGGGTTTTTTTACGACATCGTATCAGTAAATGGCATTTCTTTTGTTGAATAGAAAAATAAAAATTGTTGTTTTGAAGAATGAAAAAAAAAAATTGGTATCCTAAATAATTATTAATAACAAAAAAAAAAAAAACAATGCTACTTGCCCACGCCGATTTTTCAATAAATTGCTCCAAGATCAGTTTTTTGTTCAATGTAGCTTTGTGATACTGTTTTTTTTTAAACAGACAGGAACTAACAATATTTTTCACAAAACAAGAAGTTAGTGCAAAATCAAGTATCCTACAAAAACAATCCATAAAAACAATTTTAGTCCGAGCCAGCCACATAAGGCACAAAAGATAAAATGTTGCTGTCTCAACCACAACACACCAACCAACCAACCTTCAAGGTCCTGTAATAACCACCACTGTCACGGTCGCTGAACAGACTTCAAAAGTAACACTAAAACTATGAGCTAGATGTACCTTACCTGCCTTTTTGAGCGGAGGGATCGACCTAGAAAGTATCCTAATGAATTTGTGTTTTTTTTAAAGAATTTGGCAACCAAACGCAGAACTTAAGAACCAGGATGCATATCTTAAGACAGTCTACTCCTAATCTTAGACATGGCAGTTGGTAGTCTACCTTCTGATGTCAAGATTACTCTGGACTTCTTGTTAGTCATCCAAATGATGCGTCTTCCTGTTAGCCACGTGCCTCTACACTTGGCCTCACCTGGCTGCACCACCTGGCACGAGCCAGGGCTCCTCACAATTGCCTCCTCTTCTGGCTATGCATCACAGAATTTGCAGCCAAGATTGCAAAGCCTTAGCATGAGCAATAAAGGACAATATACTACACCACAAAACAGGCCAACAAAACAGACAGCTAAGGATAAAGGCTAAAATTGTAAACTCAATCTTGGACCTCATTTTAGTGACAGGGCGTAAAAATCATGCAACAATGGCCATACTTCTACAAGCTAGCCTACAACATGGTTTTAAAAAACATCAGGATGTATTTTTCCATGTTTGTTTGCAGTGCTGATAATTAAAAAAATAAATAATAAAAGAAGAGGTAACTTGACTCGTTAAACAAGGTTCCCACCAAAATACTGAAATCAATTTCCCCGAGTTTTTCCAGGTTTTCCAGAGTAGATGAAGTCATTTTCCAGGCTATTTACCGTAATTTTAGGAAGGAATTTTTTGTCACACATTTTACCAGTTTTGTGTTAAAAAGGCAGAAACTTTTAGATGGGAAATACATTATTTAAAATCTTAATTTCCACCTCCCCCCCACCCCCCGAGTTTTCCAAGTTTTTTGTAAAAAATCAGAGAATTCCCCTAGTTCTCTCCGGTTTCAAAGTTAGTTTAAATTCCCTGAGTTTTACAGGTTGGTGGAAACGCTGTCAAATTACAAATTGTAAAATTCTAAAGTCCGTCGTTTAAGTTTAATTCCTTCTGCCGTTTAAATTACCGTAAATCACTTATTAACAGAACTGGCAAAGCTGTGGCCTACCCCCAAAGGTCAGACATAGTGAATTACTACCAAGTTACCAGTTGTAACTAAGGTATTTCACGATTTCTGACCTTAAATCATTTTATATCGTGATTTTTCTGCTAGAAATTAACAAAGCTTTCAAGGAAATCCATGTTTCAACCCCTTACATCCTTGTTTTTCTGCGCCAAAATTAACTAAAAGCTTCATGCACAAAGAAAACTAAATCATAATCAAAAACCAAAACTGGTAAAAGGTAAAAGGAGTGATATCAACACACCAAAACATTCGCCAAGTTAATCGCACCGCTTAATAGTTCGAAAGTTAAATGAAAACTAGAACATTACTAAATTCGGTAGCAATGTTCAAGTTTTCATTTAACGTCCAAAGTATTATTTGGTGCGATTAAGTTGGCGAATGTTTTGGTGTGTTGATATCACTCCTTTGAAGGGACGAACCATTCGGAAAACTAAATGAACTAAATTCCTGACCAAATGAGATTAAATGCATTGTATTAATGCTAGAACGAGCCCATAGCATGAACGATTGCATAAACGATAAATTTTCCACAATGGAGTTAGGTCTAAAAGCCCTCCCCTGCACAGACGTAAGATTCGAATTATAACTTTGGTTAAGGCTCACCCACTTTTTTATTTATCGAATTATTTTTACCAGCCCATGGGCATTTAATTGGCGATTTACTGTCAAACTATCGTGATAGACACCACCCCTAATATATGGGAATTACAGACTAATTCGCCATTTGTAGTTTCCTACTACCCATGTCGAAAACAGTTAAACAGTTTATGGTGGTTCTTTGCTTTAAAAAGAGCGAATTGCATTGATGTAACTAAACAGTTGAACTGGAACAAACAAAACCAAACTGAAACACTTGCTGGATATGTCTTGGAATTTTGAATGCAACGCTCAAACCATTCTACAGGTATGGTTCTTAAAGTGAAAATTTGAGCATCAGGTAGTTATTATCCAGCAAGTGTTTCAGTTTGGTTTTCTTTATTCCAGTTCAACTGTTTAGTTACATTAATGCAATTAGCTCTTTTTAAAGCAAAGAACCACCATAAACTGTTGAAACTGTTTTCGACATGGGTAGTAGAAAACTGCAAATGGCGAATTAATTTGTAATTCCCATACATTAAGGGTGGTGTCTATCACGATACGCTGACACTACCGTAAATCGCCAATGAAATGCCTATGGGCTGGTAAAAATAATTCGATAAATAAAAAAAGTGGGTGAGCCTTAACCAAAGTTATAATTCGAATCTTAGGTCTGTCCAGGGAGGGCTTTTAGACCTAACTCCATTGTGGAAAATTTATCATTTATGCGATCATTCATGCTATGGGTTCGTTCTAGCATTAACACAATGCCTTTATTCTCATTTGTTCAGGAATTTAGTTCATTTAGTTTTCCGAATGGTTCGGCCCTTCAAAGGAGTGATATAAACACACCAAAACATTCGCCAAATCGCACCGAATAATACTTTGGACGTTAAATGAAAACTTGAACATTGCTACCGAAAGTAGCAATGTTCTAGTTTTAGTTTAACTTTCGAATTATTAAGCGGTGCGATTAACTTGGCGAATGTTTTGGTGTGTTGATATCACTCCTTTGAAGGGCCGAACCATTCGGAACTTGGCGACTCTTTTTACTAGTTTTGGTTTTTGATAAGATTTAGATTTGTAAATCAAAACTAGGACACCATGCATCTTCGGCAGAGTTTAGAGGTAAGTGCATGCTCCTATGTAAACAATGATATGACCATTTAGAACTTTACACGGAGGTGCATCCATTCTTAACTGTAGCTCATAAAAGTTTTTTTTTCTTCATGATTTTATCTACGGTGCCGAAAAGACATCCAAAATAAGGAGGGGTGGGGTGTAAAATTATGTAAACCAACACCTTTGCGTATGTTGCAGCAAGCATTCAACTTGTACTTCATACATTTTCTGTAAAAGGGGGTGAAAAACCATTGACTGTACTACGGAGAAGAGAAATTGGTCATAGTGGCAGAGCTCAACCTAGTTGCCGGAAGAAGCTGACCTAGTCGATAACTGGAAAGGAAACTGGCAAAGTCCCAGCCGGTCTATGCTGACCAGGTTAGTGAAAAAGACTATACCATGCTCCTTTAATGGCTACAAGACATATTCTGGAATCTTCTGGACATTATCTCGGCCCTCTGTGTGATCGTCAAAACATCTAGTAATCCTCGAAAAAAAAAAACTGATCCGGTTCAAATATACAAGCAGTTTGGAGCAGATGACGCAAGGTTCCACACAAATTTATTAAAAAGAAAAACATTTGTTATAAGGCCAATTAAAAAAAGAAAGTTGGTTCTCGGGCATTTTTCTCAAGAAATCCGTGCGGGCGGGCGGAATTTCATTTTTATTTTTCGACCCCATTTTTCCACACATTTTGGGTAATTATTTTTTAGTTTCATTAAAGTAAAGAATACTGCCTCGTAATGCTTCTTACCACATGTCCACACAATTATTTAACGACAGGAATGGTAATTTTATGTTTCAATTTCCACACAGAGGGCTATTTTTATTCTGTAACTGCTATTTTTGCCGCGTTGTTTCTTTTTATTTCCTGTCGAAAAATCGGTGCGGGAGTGCCTGAGAACCAACTTTTCTTTTTTAAGTGGCCTAACTGATTTCTTTATAAAGTTTTGCTGTACAAAATGAACCAATTTACAATTCAAAATATGTTGTTGTTTAAACTAGGTAACACTATTTTAGTGCAACATTAAGTTACATGGGTTAAAAGGCACTCAATGACATGTCAGCCATTAGGAGATACCAATACTTTACCATCGCTTAACATAAACGTCTGTGGTTAAATGTACGTCCTTCGTGCGATACATTCATGGCTGCAGACAAATCGAATAAAAACCATTCCCATTTAACATTTTATCATCCTACGATATCCAAGTGATTCAAGCATCGTATCCTGTATCATTCAATGAAATGAAGACAGAAGGATGTCGACGGACAAGCAGTCTGGATTTGAACAAATTTAAAAGAATGACGCTGACTATCAGTTAATTATTAGTGCTGCTCATTTTTTATGAATTAAAGAGTAATTGTATGCCCCTATCCCATCCTAGAACACCCCAAAGGTACATAAAACCAAGTAAACCTAAGGTCTGGTAACTTTTGGTAGTAGTGCATTTTTATTGACAGCATTCAAAAGTTTGTATAATTTTAATCAGTCGTGTACAACACAGAAATTATATATTCAAGGCTATGGCATGACAATCCATAACAGAACATTGCAAGAAATTCACCCAATCCTGATATTCATTAACGCTTTTCACTAGAGCTTTTTTATCCGTCAACATTCACTGGAGCCAGAAAACTTGGCAACAATACCATTTTATGGGTACTTCAGCCAAAAGTTTAGTCACATATGATGATATGAACACTGAAGCGAAACAGCTAAGTACACGCATCCCTATGGAATTACGGTGGCTTCCACAATAAGTATTCAACCTGACTTATATTAGCGCCAGCCACGCTGCTGCATGTCGAAGCCTCGCGTACAAGACTATACAGCACAATTCAGAAAATACTTGCTTCGTTAATCCAATGCAATTGCTATTCTAGCTTGCTCACTTAGATGTGCAACAAAGTGCTTCATGATAATCACCTTGGTTTGCGGTTGGCTGTTAGCCAGGCGTGATGCCAGCCTTTGTTAAGGGGCATTTGGCTGCACAGATGGTAAACAATTATTTCTAGCAAGTCTAAAGTGAACAGATTGAATCCATGCCAACCATGACTGCAGTCAGGATTCAGTGTGCGAGCTAAAGACCATAACTTGCCAACATAAAATTCATTCTTCCTGCACAGATTACAAAAAAAAAAATTAAAGTACGCTCGCAGATGGGCATAACTCATGTTTAAACGTGGAACTCGATGAATGGGCCAACTTCAGGATGCTTTATAGTGTCGACGTATCGGCAGTATTACACCACATTGTTGTTAGTGTGGGTGCCACAGGCGAAATATGACAGCATTGCAAATTGTGAAAACCAATGAACGAAACAAGGAAATTAGTGGCTGGAATCACAAACGACGGCCTCAGCACCTGTTTGACGTATATACAGCAAGAAAAAGTATGGTGACCCAAAAGCAAAAAGAAGAGAATTACTTAGTCTGTTTCAAACAAAAAATCAAAGTGACAATGAAGAGGGAGAACCACAGGAGGGTATCCACATTATTACATCCTACAATCACAGACTGAATCAGGAGCATGCAAATGCCTACATATCCATAGGAGGTGGTGTTTTAACTCTCGCTTCACATTCTACCGTTTGTAGAATGCCATCTGGGAGACAAGGTGAGTTTTGCTATCAACTCCAAGGCAGTGGATTCGACATACCAAGATTCTTATTTTAACTATGCAAGTTAGAAGCGTTAATTTTCCAACTGCGAGAATTGACGTGGAGCAGGGAGGCAAAAGAAGCTAGTTTTCTACCCCAGCCAGCTTTAGCTTGAAGAATCCATCTCCATTCTCACTAAGGTGGTTTCACTACTTACAACCAGTCGACCAACAATTGGCCGCATGGAGTCGGAACCCAGATTGACAGCTCCGTAGCAGAATCTGGGCAATGCGCGACGATACGTCGCAGACAATTGAAGGCTGCCGTGGACAAATTTTGGCCAGATTTCTGCCGTTTTGTCAATTTTTGACATTCCAATATACCATTTTAATCGTCCCGACGATTCCTATCCATTGGTGAAGTAGCCAGATCAAGAGGGTAAAGCACTGAAAAATTATTCAGTAAAAACTAATACATATATGGGTAACTGTATGATAATAACGGATTAGCTGCAGACAATTTTTTCCGACAATTTATGTCGTTCTGCTACTGGGATTGACAGATGGAACAGCCATAAGTGTTAAAAAAGATGGTCCTTGTATAAGGCCATAGGAGCCCTCTTAATACAACTCCTGACTGAACAAAACAAAACAATGTCAAGACACGCTAGAGAAAGGGTGCTTGCAACACTACACATCGCAAGAAGTATAAAGAAGAACCGGAAGCTGTTCTGGTGTGAATACATTTAACAAAACCACAAATTTGCAGAAAATGCCTGAGCAAGCTGTGACAATTCTCTGAAATTGGTGTATAACCGTAATCAAAGTCTATGTTTACGGTTTTTTACGCTTAGATTTAAAAAACGTAAACATGGACTCGAATTTTCAAAGTAAGCGATGTGACATTTTTAAATCAAAGTCTGTGGAAATCTGGGAAATATTCGTGGAAAATTTAATAACATCTCAAAAGGTACATGCCTCCAAGTTGGCTTTCCTGTAAGACTTAAGTTTTGCAACATTAGTTCAAACGCTTGTAAATGTTGAGAACGCTTTTATTTTCCTACCTTTTTTTCCCACGTACGAGAGTTTTGTTTATGTACACTACAACGTATGTAAATGTCGCAAAAGCTATTTATGCACAGGATGCAAGAAAATGGGAAGAGGATATGAACCTTTAAGACCTTTACGAACCCTTGTAAAAGTACACAGAAAAGCCAACAGGCGGGTGAGCACTTCAACAATAACAGAAGTGCTGACACCGATGTCGCACATTACTAAATAGAAGCCAACATTTACAGTACTCAATAAGAGTGGGTTAAATGACGATAGGCCTAGCTTAATACTTTTATTTGCAGGTTTTCTTTCCCACCCTAAAGTACATAATATCTCATTTGTCCTCCCCCTCCCCCTCGCCCCCAAACCCCACCATCACCACTGTTTTAAAACCAGGAAATGGAAATAAGGTCCTAAGACGTTGTGTCATAAATTTCCATGGATCCAAGAGCAATCATGCTCTGAGAATTAGGCCTGCATGAAACTAGTACAAGTGAAAGGTGATAAGATATTCTAATCAGGACATAAAGTTACTGCTTCTTATCAAGCAAAGAACCACAAGAAACTGTTAACTTGTCTTCCTGGAAATCAGAATCGTTACAAGTCTTAAAGCTCAAGAACTAGGAGCTATGACTAAAGACCAAAACAACACTAGACTCTTATATTGTGCAATTTAAATTGCCAATTGATAGCATTTACACATGGATTGAACTTCGGCAATGTTGTAAGTTTTAATTTTTAAAAAAAGTGCATATAGGAACCATTTTTCGGACCCAAAATACCAATTCTGATTCTGAAAAAGTAGGTCCTTCCTGTTTTTCGAATTTTTTGGGGGGGAAAAGAACTTTAAAAAAATGTCAACTTTCGTTGTGAGTACCCGCGATGCATTAGGATAGGATGTTTACTATAGTGCATCACCGCTACAACAAACGAATGTTGGATTTTTTTTCTAGCCCAATTTCTTTTTCAAAAATTTTAAACAATAGAACACAATTTGTCAGAATTGGGATTCCAGTTTGGATCCAGGAAAGTGAGACCAACTTTTTTTTTTTCAAAAACTTAAACAAGGTAAAAAAAAATTTTCAGGTTGTGCATTTTTTTGTGGCCCACCCTGATAATAAAAGGCTGATCCCAGCGTCTCTAGTAGGAAGCCATGTTGATACACTCCCCCATGTGTTGTCAGTCTCATTAGCGTTTGTTTCTGTTGGCACCCAGAGTTATATTGCCCCCGAATTTTCAGTCAATAATGCATGTGGTAATATTTCATTTGTGACTAATTGTTACTAATAATGACATTACCTTTCACAATGCTGGCTGGTCGCCCCTTTTCAATGCTGTCATGCAAATAATGAACACGCTCGTCCTTTTTCATTTCTACCTTGCAAAGAATAAACATGCACCCCTTTTTCACTGCTGTCGTGAAAAAAATCAACATGCTCACCCTATCGTATTGATTGCTGCGTTTGGATTGGTTGTCACAATGATGGCTTTCCCCGTTTATCTATCTCGTCAATGTTCAGCGCAAGCAAAATTCATATATACATAGATATGATGTGCCCTACATGACACTCTTCCCCAAGGCAGAAGGGCTGGAAATAGCTAAGTTGCTACACTGATAAAAACCAATGTCAGCTTGCTGACAGTAATGTCTGTATCAGTGGAAGAAGTGTAGGTCTACTTTCACTTAGCCTCCTACTTATCAAATGTGTGGTTTCCCACTACACAGAAAATGATAAGCCCATAAATCATGATAAAATTTACAAACATTGACTGCAAAAGTCAAACGATTAACAACTTTACATAGTTGCATTCAAGTGCTACTTAAAAAAACATGGCAAATTAACCAGGTTTTTTTCCCCATGATTAATCATGCGAGAAAATTGGTATGACCTTTTAACATTGCAATGCTTGTTAAATAGATTGATATTCTTGAAATTTGGTCACCATCCTAATGAAAACACCATTCCGTATCTTGAAATAACATATCCCACAGAGAAGCTATTCTGTAACAGAAACATTTACTACCTACCAACCCAGTGCCCCTAACGCTTCACTATTAACAGAAACGGCTAGTCCAAAAACACATTGAGCTTTGAGAGGGTTCCCTAGGAAGCAAAGCACAGCTTAATGGAACAGAATCAAAGAGGCCCGATACCCACACTGGCCCAAGATGTAGGATTAAAAAAATGCTCAAGTAGGCCTATAAAGAGGTTCTAATATGCCTGCACCAAAGAGGAACAGTAATATAATCTACAGCTTTACACGACAGAGCAATAAGGTGACCAATACTTCAATCATGCATAATTTTTTTTTAGAAAGCTTTCAACAATCAATAATAATACTTGCTTCATAGCCTATCATGGTAAAAATGAAATAATAGGCGAAGAGCCTATAGGTTAGATGCCGAGTTGAAATGTTACATAAATAGTAAAAACATAGGCTACCTTAAGATACCCCTTTCCTGCCCATTGTCCTATATACTGGTCGGCTATTGAATAGCAAAAACTAACGCGCTGCACGAGCTACGGAAGGGTCCCTGGGGAACCCAAGCAGGTTGAGCATTAGCACAGCCCAGTACTCGTGTCCCCGACTAGAAACCAAGTGAACTCCGATTCGACTCCCGCGACCGACGTAACAAAGGGGACTTTTAAAAAAATCCATTCAATTGGGTATAGCCAGAATAAGAAAATGGAAAAAGAATTATGAATAATTTGTTAGTGTACATGTCTCTTGGTTCAATATTGCAGCACTCAAGGCAACTAGTTATCAAAGTGGTCAGTAATACATGAACATCATAAGAAATGCAGCGGCGACTACATGGATGGCTGGGAAATGTTCCCAGGATGCCATGTGAGAAGTGAAGCACGTTTTTTTTTTGTTGAGGGGGGGGGGGGATTGGAAGGAAAGTGTGTAGATACGAGGAGGGGGAGGCGAGATAGAGAGCGAAGAATGGAGACGAATCTACGCATATATGCTTCGTTTGGTGAGAGTTCGGAGAAAGAATGGAAGAAGTACATAGTAACAAAGGTCCATCATAGTAAAAGGAGAAAAAAGTTTGAAAATAAATGATGCAGCAGGTGTTGCTTCACGTTTGGGGAGGTGCAGGGGGTGAAGAGATGGCTAGGAGACAACTGGACAACATCATAGTAGGTACATTGAAATGTCTTTATCGTAGTTAGGGAAGACAAAAAAATAAATAAACAAGGATGCACTACACTGCATTAGTAATTCGACGTGTTGTATGGCAGAATAAAGAAAAGTGTAATTTATGTATACAGTTGTGACGGCAGACATACCAACAGGACACTACTAAAAAATCTGAATGCGTGGTGTAATGAAGAATATCTACTATGTTGCACATTATATTAAAAAAAATTGTCTCGTAACTTTTGCTACTACGATACGGCAAATGAGCCAGAATCTAGTGTGCGACGATGCAATCACTGACCAGATAAGGTTTTCATCGGATGCAAATATTGGTTTTCTTACAAAAAAAATAAACTGAAAGCTTCATTGTTTTACAGTTTCCCGTTACCTTTGTTCTTGTTCATCAGACGTTTACATGTTTTAAATCTTCGAACACCATATTTTCAGTAAATTCAGCAGGTAATTTAGGGGGGGGGGGGTGAGTAGGAGATATCATATTGTGCTGAGGGTACGTGAGGTTGACTACTTTAAATTTATTTACACTTTTTAGGTGTATTAACAAGAGTTAAAATATTCACACGAAAATTGTGACAAAGTCCACGTTGAATATAACATTGCAATTTCATGTGGCTAATTTTTGTTAGGTTAATCAATACAAAGTACTAGTTTTACTAGCATTTTATAATTATCTTTATTATTATTATTTGTAATTTTAAATCTGTTGGTAAAACTAATATCGAACCAATAAAACTTGCGCAAGTCTTCCTGTTTGTTATGGATTTTAAAAAAATCTGAGAATTAGAGGCCAGGAGGAATATTCCGCCCTACCCTCCCTGGCCAGTCCGCAACTGTAAAAATTGGACATCATTCGCTTTGTTCACTCGTTCAATAAGAAACAACACCACAAATAAGCGTAATAAAATACTGTAATATATCGCACCCGGAAAGCAGCGAGGCTATGCGCGCCTCGCATTCAATGTACCGTCCAGATTCCACCGTAAAAATTAGGTGTACCATCCAGATTACCGCTAAAGGTAAGTGACAACTCACTTTGTATTGTACTTCGCGATAAGAGAGGAGCCATCTCGACTATGTCTACGCATAGTCTCTAACCGACCGCAATTTGAAGAGCTGGCTTGCCGAAATGCGCAGTTACACGCCGTAATTTTTCGTATGAGTGCACACCTTTACGATGGCATTTGGCTGACGTCATTCACAGATCGTATATTATCGGGCGACGGTTTTTCGCTTAAGGATCTCGTTAGAGGTTATCACACTTCAAACGTCTTATGTATATTCTGTACAGCATAACACCTTTTGTACTTGCGCACTGCAAGTGACCCACCCACATACTTGAATTTCGCCGGATCAGAATTGAACAAAGTGTCTGGCTTTTGAGGAGATGTCGCTGATGTAAATCGCCTCCACCCGTTTTTTGGCGAGAACCGCATTAATTTGACGTGTGACACGGCGAATTAAAAACGAGCAAAGTAATTTTAGAATGTTATTAGAATGTGGGGAGGAGAATGTTCGTAGGCAAACTAAATTCCACAGGTGGATATTGCGTCACGTTTTCAAACTCAAAACAGTGGATTCTGAGAAAACTGAGAAGTAATTCGTCAGTGCGGCAATATGGGAGGGTGGGGGAAATACAATAAGCAGCCATGGAAGGGTGAGGGATGTGGTAGTTGGGGTGTCTCTTGTCACATCGGAGCCCTGGACTAGAGATGGAATCGTGATTTTCATGTTTGGCTTCTTGTTGTTGGCACGACACGTTTCTGCTACGCTCTCTACAGATCAAACTATTTGTCCTATAAAGTTGGTTCTTGGCTCATTTTGCAGGTATTTCTCTGCAGATGTGCCCTTTCCATAAGGCTTTTCTAATTGGTCAAGTGGTTTAGGGCTTAGGGAGCTCTAAACGACCAGATTGATTGTTTTACATTGTTTTAAACATTGTTATTATGCAACAATACCAATCAGCAGACGCCAGGAGCAAGACAAGACTGAAGGTTAAAGAGTGTGCAAACTGTAATTGATAAAGATACAAACCACAAGCCAATCTAAACTACAACCCCAAAGTAGCACAAATTAGAAAACAAAAACAAAAACAAACTAGTTTGATGCTTAATGTAAGGTTTAACTGATCTAAAGTCAAAACAGCAAAGGAACACAAATAAACTTTCCTGTAAGGTTTTCTGATACTGCAGTGTTGCTGTACTATTTAGTCCACGTGAAACCTTACTCCTATATCCAACCATTATACACGTTAATACAATTAAAGCCAGGGCCCAATTTTCAAACTTTTCATGCCCAAACAAATGAAGACTAAGGTTACACACTCGCTGTCTTGGCTAAATTTATTCAGTGTTCTTCAGTCACGTCATCTACGCGTTACTTTCCATTCATCACCCTACTGATGATACATATATTATTTTTCAAGATTTTCAAGCACTTTTCCAGGTCCTCAAGGTCGCACAAACCTTGAATTAACTGTAGAGCTGTGCTAAGCAGACTAAAACGATTAGTTCTTAAACATTTTCCAGTGGTATCATTTAACCAAGTAGAATGCACCAATCATTACTCATTAGCTGATCTATAGTGTGCAAAAGTACAAATGGTTAAAACATTTGAATACACAAGTCATATGAAACCTTACAAGAAAGGTTATTTGTGTTTCTTTACTGTTTTGACTTCGGATCAGTTAAACCGCACCTTAAGATCAAAGGAGTTCGTTTTTGTTTTCTAATAGGATATTACACACTTTCCAGGACTGAGAGCAACAATGTTGAGGCCAAGCCAATTACAATAAAATTTGCTTTCAGTTCCTTGTTAATATCTTATTTATCTAGAGCTAGGTGGTATCGGGATTTCACGGTTCGGTACGATATCGGTTTTTCCATTTTTCATACCTCGGTTTTTCGGGTTTCAGGTATGGTGTTGTTTTTTTACAATACAAAATGTTAAACTTATTTTTTAAATTTTTTTATTTTAACGTAGTACTTCAACGAATTAACATCGAAAAAGTTGTGTTGATTTTTAAATTATGTAAAAATAATGCTTTTCCCAGTTTTAAGATTTTGATGTTAATTTATGCAAAACAAATCTTGTTCAGCAACTTTATATACGAGAAGCCATCTTTTTGGCTACAGCGGTTGACTTCCGGTTGACTTGTCTGTGCTGCAACTGCAACCAAAGGCTTGCGAACGTACGAGTTGACAGAGTGACAGTGAGTTGCCGTTTCTGTGCTGCATTTTCTTTCACCATTTAGCAGTTTGTTGGTTTTCAAGAATAAAGGTAGTAAAAGAGAAAAGTTACGATCGTGTGTGCAGTATTGAAACCAAACGATGTCATAGCCGAAAATCGATTTTTTTTTTTTGAGATAACCAAATTCGCTTTCGGTATTTTATAAATACCGAAAACCGCGGTATTAATACCGATACCGCCCAGCATTATATTTATCACCAGCTTTCAAAACGATAGTATGAACAAGCATTGTTGTTCATTTTTCATTTTAATTGTTGCCAATTTCGAACTTGTTCTTTCCGCAAAAAGGGAAATGAGAAGTTGCATTTGTTTAAAAGAGCTGATAACAGATGCACGATTGATAAGATGGATGCGAATTGAGAGCAAGTGCATGATGGGATAAAGGCGGAATGAGAGCAAATGCATGAATGGACAGTTGCAGAGTGAGAACTTCTCTCGGTCCGCAACCGTCCTGTCATGCATTGATCTCAGTCCGAATTCATCCCGTCATGCATTGTTAGCTAGAAGCATTGGTACAACCATTGTTATCGATGGCTTAGAGGAGTGAAATCAGGTGATAGAAAACTCTTCAGCAGCATTGCATGATCAGTGATGACGAGGAATAAATTTTATTGGGGCCGTGGATTTGAAGTTGGTGATATCATTCAACCAGGGAAAGGCCACCAAGGTTAATTTGATTAACCAAGTAAATGGTCCCAAATAATACTTTGGACGTTAAATGGACACTTTAAGATTGCTGTGAGTAGCAATGTTCTAGTTTTCATTTAACTTTCAAACTATGAACCGGTGCGATTAATTTGACTAATAGGATTAACCTTAGTGGCCTTTTCCTGGTGGAATGATATTACTACCTTCAAACGTCAACCCTTTTTGGAAACTTGGCGGCTTCTCTTACACCGGTTTTGGTTTCGAATGGATTTAAAATACTGTGATGCCACAGTTAATTTGCCAGCATAGAGCAGAAACAACTAAAAGCATAGGCCTAGCTAACAATACCGTATTGAGAAAAACATCTATAGAGGCATTATGAAAGCTCTTAACCCCGATAGAAATAAATTAATTTTTATAATATATGCAATCAATGAAGTTGAAGCCTTCTTTGTATGAGGCGCCGTTTGTGACATAATTAAGTTGCCTAATATATATATAATGTGGCAAATATATAAATATTTTAACATATATAAAATTATGTTCCATACATAAAATATTTTCCATATATAAATTTTTTTTCCATGTATAAAGTATTTTCCATACATAAAATACTTTCCATATATAAAATGTTTTCCATATATTCAATTTTTTTTCCATATATAAAGTTTCCTCGTGCAATCCTCATATATAAAATTTTTGTGCCCATCAATTTGCACAGGTCTCCGACCAAGGTAAGCAACCCCATCTATCGGCAGACAGTGCAGCTATGGCCTGTGTAGTCAAGGCCAACTGTGATAGTTCTTTGCTCCAACGCAGCTACTATCTCAGCTGGCCTTGCGCGTAGTGGCGAGCCGCGTTAGCTCCTGTTGCCTATTAACGTAACGGAACAGAACGCAATTCATTTGCAAGTAGGCGTCAAATTTAAAGCAGTTTTGAGAAAAAGCGTAAAAATAAAAATGTACATTTAAATATTGTGTTAGTGTGCTTACCCCATGACAGAAATAAGTATGAATTAATTACACCTGTGCTATAAAAAATGAAATTTCGTAGCACAGTATCATTTCTACGATAATTACTTCTTTTTGCCATGGCGTTAAGCTTACTTTTAATACCAAGGCACCATTTAAATTCACGCTTTTATTTTTAAGAGATTCTTGCAAAACTGCTTTAAATTTGACGCCAACTTTCAAATAAATTGCGTGCTGTTCTGTTGCGTTAATAGGCAACAGGAGCTAACGTGGCTCGCCACTACACGTAAGGAAACTGAGATAGTAGCTGCGTCGGAGCAAAAAACTATCTCAGTCAGCCTCGACTACGCAGCCATAGCTGCACTGTCTGCCGGTAGATGGCGTTGCTTACCTTGGTCGAAGACCTGCACAGATAAATGCGCACAAAAATTGTATATATGAGGATTGCACGAGGAAACTTTATATATGGAAAACATTTTATACACGGAAACCATTTTATATATGGAAAATAATTTATATATGGAAAATATTTTATATATGGAAAATATTTTATGTATGGATCATAATTTTATATATG
>JAHWFP010012024.1:84098-107940 GCA_023313725.1 Lithobius niger | reverse complement strand
GTATATAAAACGAGGAAATAAATTCTCGCATAAGCGAATAATTCGTATGTAATAAGTGAAGCTTGCCGTTATGTAATTCCTGGTCTTGGTCAGAACAACTTCGATTAGCCTTGATTAATAGCATGCCAGATGTGCAGATAGTATTTCCAGCTAAGGCCACTGTCCATTGTTACGCACACACCAATTTAAAGGTAATATTTTTGTGAAATTTCATCCAGATTTTTGTGTTTTTTCCCTATCGGCTTTTTTCCGCGACTTTTTTTTCCGTCTGCTTTTTTACCATCAGCTTTTTTTTCCATCGGCTTTTCTTTCCGGGGCTTTTTTTCCGAAGCTTTTTTTCCTAGAATCGGGCCCAGCGTCTAAATCTCACCCTTTTGGCACAATCATTGCCCCCCCCCCCCTCCCATTATGTTGATCACCTATACATTCACGTGTTACAATAAAGTTTATTATTATTATTTTAAAGTACACTGTAATTGCCATGAAATGGCGTGGTGTAGAAATTCGAGTTAGATTGCGTTGATCCCAGCGTGACCTACTGTTGAAATGTTCTCGTAAAAAATAAATAAATACAAGAAACTTGTCGTCAGTCCCCAAGTGCCGCTTTTATTTCTCTCTGCTCAAAATAAAATTCAAGTGAGAAAACGTTCTTGCAATGAATTTTTAATAATAAATCTGAGGTTTAAATCATAGGTTTCTGAGGTTATGTTGATCGGGTTAGGTAAGGTGCCGAACAGCTACAGCATCAAAATAACGTGCTTTAAAAAAAACGGTAGCAAATGGTGGAAGCATATGGCACTGGCTCACTGGAAATTACTTCCAAACCACCTTTTACTGATAAAAGTAATAACTAAAGTTTTCCATACGCCCACAATAGGATACTACAATGTTTCGCGCAAGGGTTTGCAGCACAAGCGCCATGCTATTAGGCCTGTCGACTGTCCCTACCATGGAGCTTTTTCTGCCGTTCAATTCTCCACCATGACGCCAGCGCTCATGGTGCGTCTAGACTATACTACTACTATTCAAAGGTCTTTGTTCCTGGCTCCACTCCAGGCCCATCAGCTCTGTGCTTTTCCAGCATTACTTAATTACACACACGCCAGGAGTCGTTCAGTACCGTTTGGCCTGAGAACCGAGGGGAATTGGTATCTGAACAAAGTGTACACGGACGAAACCCTCAGTAGGAGCCCGATCTCGCAATTTGATCGTTATTCTTCGTGTGTTTAAAGTTTAACAGGTAGTTGAGTAAACTACGAAGTTTTCGCATAAATTTTGTTAAGTAAGCCCCTTTGGTTCTCATGCCGTACGGTACTGGAAGACTCCTGACTTGTCTATCACTAAGGCCGGAAGAGCATAAAGCTGACGGGCCTGGAGTGTAACCAGGAACTCAGTTCCTAGCTCAGCTGGCTTTGTTAAGTAGCCATTTAGTACCGCTTTCTGCCGGTAGATGACGAAACAAGGAGGTTTTTCAACGTCCAATATTGCCCATGGTGGGGCCTTATGTTATTTAGTTAGACTAAGGTTCCATCCGTAAGTTAAGCCTTACCTTTGATGTTATGCCATTTCCGTTCTTCAGTAAGTCCCTTCACTGCCGATTTGGTGTCAACAAGAAGTTCGGGAACTGCACCGTGATCGTCATTGGGCGCCGCCATGTTGGCGATCGGCGAGTCCTAAGAACTTTTCACAGACTAACTACTTCCATTCAGTCAAATAGAGTTTCAAAAACGGTCTAAGGAACACATAAAAACAGACGTACGTACTCGAAATTAAAACTGTTGGTTTTGCAACGATACCTTAAAAAAAGAACGTGGTAAGGTAAACAAGCAGTAGCTGACATACATGGACGTACGCGAGTGCTACCATTTTGGCTGCTGGTTTAGATAATTAGCAACAGCGACATACAAACTCAATATCCTTGATCAATATATTAAAAACAGTGATATTTACTATTTAGGTTTATTACCAATAGCAACTAAAAAGGCAACAAATAATTCGATATAAACAAAACAGCTAATTTCATTAATTTATCAAACATTTGTTAAATATTTTATAGCGAAAAAGAAAACTCGAAAATAAAAACTAAAATCTGCAGGCTAGTCGGACAGCGTGCTCCATTTTCATCTGCACCCGCATTACTAACCTATCAGTAATTTTTTTTAACGGTTCATTATTATTATATATTTTTGCACGGTTAGTGCCTAATTTTAGTTTTGGTAATCGCTAACTAGTTGCGACCCTCTCAATCCTAAACATCACTTCCTTTTCCGATTCTGCGCAAAAGGACTTTTCGGTGCAAAAGGTGTGGCCATTTTGAGAGTTAGTGGGTGAGCGGTACCGATATAGGACCGATATCATGAAGTGGCAACGACGAAGATACCGCCCAATTTGTGAATTACGAAGCCTGAGAAACGTGAATAATGAATGAATGATTAATTTGGACGACGATGAAGAACCCTTTTACGAGTCCACCTAAATCGAGTCGACGTCCCACAACGAATTTCATCGTCAAAAACGTCTTGAAAAGTCGTTGTGGGATTGTGACGTTTTCAGCGAAAAACCAGTATCTCTGGAAAAACTGCGTTATTACAGCGCAGCGTAGTAGTAGTTTGCTTTAAAAACTGCGAAGACAACTGCAAGTTAAGGCATGGTCAAAGCCCCTGCCTACGCGCTAGTATTTACGGAATCGCCTTCGAGATCGGAGGAAGAATTAGGAAAAGGTGACGGCCAAGACGTGACGGATAATACTCGAAAAATGCCTCATCTTACCAAGAAATGGGAAGTTTTTCCCGGACGCAATCAATTCCACTGTGACGGAAGAATTATGATGGCTAGGCAAACTGGCATCTTTTATTTTACTGTTGGACTAATTGTGGTAACGAGTGGCCTTTTCTTTGGGTTCGAGTAAGTTTATTTGTTGTCTCAAGTGTTATGACGGATTTGGTTTGATCTTTTACTTTTAATAGCGGTGAGCGAATGTGTTTGACAGAGCCACTGTCAAACGTGTGCTTTGCTTAAAGAAACTTAATTTTTTGTTGGGGTTAGGCTCAATTTGGGAATTAATTATAATTTAATTTAATAGAACATTGTGTTGTCAGTTTCCCTAAAGGGAAAGCAACAAACTTAAAACAAGAGCCCACAAAAAGTGGGGATAAGTAAATATAAACAAGAAAGGCAAAAGCAGCATATAAAAGGATAACAAAAAAATTGTTTTCCCCAAGACAAACATTGGAATGAGTCAATGTTGGAATTTGGAAAATCAGATTTCGATGACGTAGGACAGTAGTTACATTATGTAACTTAAAGATGTGATGTTTCCGCATGTAAAATTGCCATAAACGAGTAGGCTAAGAAATAACAGTGAATTTTAAGCTAAAGCAAAGCAGTGCCTTGGCTTTAAAAAGGGAGTGGGATGTTTTGTAAACTGAACACAGTTTTGAACAGTGTTAGTGCTTTCGTAAAATTCCTAATAGGGATGGGTTGGTTTTGGTAACCAAAATTCTGTTTTCGGTTTTCATAAAAAAAACAGCTTGGACCTTAAAAATAATCTTTTCGTTGGTTTTTGGATGGAGCACTTTGTGTGAGTGACTGAATGGATCTCTGCTGGCTTATGTAATGTCGGCTTGCCGAAAAACTATTGGAGAGGATACACGACCTCCAAAGATCAAAAAACCCGTGGAACATTTTTTTTTTATTGAGCGCTTCAAACGCTAAAAAGACCTCGGTCTTTGACCATCAGCCATATTTTGTATAATGGACAGAAACGGCCCATCTTGGAACCCTTTAATAGATACACCCATTACCCAAGTCTTCAGGAAGCCAAACTTAAAGGTTTCTATCCTGAACTCTCAATATTGTCATTGGAAAACCGCTCCAAAACCAACGCAGCGCTCCTTCATCATGGCCGCCATTATTAAAAACTTGTAATTTGTACTTTCTAATTTTATTGCTTTTATTTAGGGCAAAAAGCCCAAAGACATTAGCTTAGTGTTTTATTAGGAGGTGCTTCCTCTGCGAAGGTACTTAACCTCCTACTTAATTGTACAGACAACTTTGTGAGTGTGATATTTTTTATTGTGTTGAACTGCAGCAACTTTTATGAAAAATTTCCACAGCGATCGTCGCCTGTCCTTTAACTTTGATGTTATTTATTTTACTCAAACTTAAATGCGTTGTAGCATTCTCTAAGCTAATCTGTTTGTTCTTTTTATGCTTTATTAATGATAATCTTTTGCCCCCAAAACGCTACCATTAGTCCAAAATAGACATCGGAAATCACCGGACACGAATTTTTGTGTATATATGTTTTGTTTTAAAACCCGACTGACCCATCCGAATGTTGCTACTGGCTTGCTCTACTATTAAAAACCAAAAGATATTTATAAAAGATCTGTTTCCATGCAATCCGAAAGTCAAACTGTGCTTAAAAACTTCGAATCCTCAATTCCCCCCCCCCCCCCCCCAGCCAAAACTAGTTGTGGTGTATAACACTGCAGTTTCAAGTTAAAGCTTATAAAATTTAATAGTAATGCTCTCTGCATTACCCAAAGCCAAGTATTAAGCTTTAACAGGAGCCTATTCACGTTGCAAACTGGTAAATAGCCATTCCATGGTCAATATTCAAAATAAAGGCCTATTTCCCAATGTTCAATTGAGTAAAACTCAAAACAGGACCGTCTTTACATGTCTTTACTCCTTCCGACGGCTCTGCACCAAGGCACTTTGCCATACCGACTTCTCCTCCCACGTTCCATTGTTCTCCAGGCCCTCAGCCAATCAGACCCCCGCGGCTATCCTCGGCGTCCGCGCCAACTTCCGGTTATGTGTATAAAACCCCAGCCCCAGACCTCAATCGTGAGCACAGCTCCGAGCGCTGCTCGGGAGAGCACAGCTCACAGATCTCTCAAGCTAGAAGGTTCACGCCGGTCGGGTGTGGAGATGTCACGTCCGTGATTGCCATGCCGGGCAAAATGGTAGTGGTTGTAAGTAAACTAGTTTAACTTTAGAAGTTTATCTTTAGGACCCCCCAATTCTAAATGTATAGTCTAACTTAAATTAACCTCTAGCTTGGAGTCTTTATGGTTAGTAAGCCTTATCGGCATTGCTGGTCTTTACCACCATAATGTTAGAGTAGGCATCTCTTACTAAAGAGCCAGTTTCTTTCTTTGTTCATTTTTCAAATGTAAACAAAGGGACGGTTTGATCCTCGCGAGGAAAAATAACTGTGGGACGACTTGAAAACTACAGTTGTCAAATATAGTTGCAACTTAGCAGACGCGGTTCAGCTTGCTGGTTATCCCTGGATAGGAACCCAAAATAAAAATGCTAAATTAAGTGTTTAAGAAACAACTTCGTTGTTCTTGTGTCAAAGTGAATTTCTAATGTAAATTCTTGAATTATTTGTTTTTGCAAACTTGCTAAAGCTGAACTAGTGAACTTAAATGTAAAAGTGTTTATTTTTTCATTCTGATGTTTTAAAATAAAAACCAAGAGTTTTTAAACCTCAGGTTCGTTCCCTAGTAAGATTAATTGTTTTTAAGTGTAAACTATTATGTAGCCCTTTTAGCTTTTATACTTCGTTTAAACAGTTAAAATCCACCGTTGGTGGCAGTGTAATTACCGGTAGCATTAAGGTTAGGCCTAGAATAGGACACCGATGCTCCATCTCCCAAGCCGGGACTGTAGCCCATGCTGTGTTATTGAACGTAAAAAGTCGTCAAAACCACAAAACCTGATGCTAAGAAATACTCGTCAACCAAGGATGTCGGGGGCGCTACAAGCACCTCAGCCGTCGTAGCTTCCGCCGCTACAACTTGGTGGCAGTGGTGGGATCAACAGGTGCTGTTCCCGACAAGCGTTTCCCCCCTGCCATACTACTATGCCAAGTTCCTAGAAGGATGCAAGTCCATTCCAACTAGACGTCAGTGGTCCAGTCACAAAGGCCACGAAGCAGATGCCAGTGATCCCGTAAAATAAGATCATGAAGCAGTAGTCGCCCTCCGTCAAAAACGGGGCAAAACACCGCCAAGCAGCCACAACAACTGCCGGCGCCAGGAAGCAACAGCTGCCGCTCCGGTGAGGCCCTCCAGCCGTGAGACGTCTCCCCAAAACCCGATGCTGTAGGGGGAACCGTCTGAAGACCAGAAGCAGGTGCTCCGTGCAGCCAAGCAGTGGATTTTGAGTTGCCAACCAAGGTCCCAATGGATTAGACCGCCCAAGAAGATCTACATCATCCATACATCAGTGCCGGACTTCCAGTACTACGGTGGAACAGGAAGGACAGACTGACAACACAGCGATTGTGTGTAAAATGGTAAGTGTGCATAGGATATGCTTTAAGGCCGCCAAGCCGAGTATTGTAGTTAGGAGCCGTTGTGTATTTTAGCTAATCACATACCAGAGTGCTAGGGGTCCTTGAAAGTGTATTTTTTATGTATAAAGTTGCTGGATTTGGTAGAGAAGTTTTTTAAGTAATTCGCTCTAGCCAAAATTAACGATCAAATTAATATGCGGCTGCATTTAATTTTGGTTTAAATATATAAGCTTTATTTTGAACCCGTTTAAAGTTAAAAACGAAAATGTCTGAAATGGAGGAATTAGAAGAAATCATCCATGACTTGCCCAACAAAGACCTAAAAAAGGCTTGTTTAAATCTAGGATTTACCGTTAGTGAATCTAGAGCAGAATCCCAAAAGATTTTAAGAGGAGCCCTCGAAGACGGCAAACTCGATTTAACCGAACTCTCTGACGCACTAGCTAACGCTATAGAAAAGAGAGAGGCTGCTGTTCTAGCAAAAAAAGAACTGGCCGTAAAAGAAAATGAGCTTTTTCTCAAAGCGGAGGAGCTTAAATTAGAGCCCTAGAGGTTGCGGATGACGACAAACGTCGAGCACACGAACTAGCAGTAAAAGATGGCGATAACGCCCACGAATTAAGACGACTCAATTTGCAGTTAGAATTTTCCCATTTCGGAACTTTACACCTAAATTTTAAGTGCCTATGTTTTACTCTTTTTGTCACTATCAACGTCTCCCTTTGTGGGAGAATATTGTTAAAGACTGTAACGACACTAATTAAATATTCATTAGGAGTATTTTACGGGGGTTGCAACTTGTTCCCGGTTGGCCCTTCTTAAGGTTTTTACGAAACATTTTTCCTGCAAAAATTTGTCTGTCTCACTTCTGAGTGCAAAAGGTCAACTCTGTCGCTAAAAGGTTGTTGCGTTATTAGCCATAAAACCTCCCAGTGTTGTATAATATGTTTAAGTTCCATCTCCAAACCCTTCAGTGTAAAAATTTCCTATGTAAAACAAGTTGTTTGGTAGCCTTAAACCACTCCAGTGGTAGTCTGTTAACTTTAAATAGAGCTGATAGTTGCGCATGCGCTCATAGTATCCTCTATTCCGATCCTTATCGCAAGCTAGGTCCTGACGAGTGTGCCCAGGGGTCTTTTTTCGAGGTTTTCCCAGATAAAAAAAATAACTTTCTGTGCACGGCTGACTGGTTAGAGCATTAAATGTTGCGATTATCTCATTTGAATTAACAGCTACAAAAACCCTTAAACTGCAACTCTTTATGGTCAAATTTAGTGTTTTTATTTATATAAACTTTCTTTTGCTCCAATTTTCTTTGTGGCCTGTACGAATTTCCTGCAACACGCAGCGCGGACAGCACTAAGTTAATTTTTGCAAATAGTGTCCCTTTAAACTTGTAATTTTTATTTACAAAAATATCTTGAGCCACAAAAACGTCAGTCCCCCAAAAATATAAAATGGCAATTTTTATTTTTTGTAAACAGTGTATTCTTATAACTTGTGGTGATGTATTTCACGGGAGGTGTATTCCTCAGATGGTGTATTCCTTGGTGCATTAATTTATGCAATTTCTTTACATGGCTTGGCAGTCTTGTTTTTTGGCATATCTTGTGTGCACTAACCTTTCTGTTGTAGCGTTTATTTGGAGTTTGACAGTAACCCCAAATAAAGTCCTCCGTGTGGGGGCGTGTAAACGCGGTCTCGTATCTGACGCTCGTGGGGAGGACACCTCAACACCACCGAAGAAAAAACCTGAGGGCAGAATTCTTCCACACCAGAAGAAAAATCGTCTTAATGGCGATTCCACTTTAAAAATGTAAATATTGTATATTGTTCCTTTAGGCATAAAGCCAAAACACCTTCCAGCTTAGTTATGTTTTAGATATGAAACATGATATTTTTTACTTGTAATAGGTGACGACTTTGTTTATTCATGAAAAATGTCCGACGTTCAAACCTAACCTAACCTGCGTTATAGCCCATTTTAACTAGCTGGTATATTTAATCATTTAAATTTTAACACATAATGCACTTTGGTAAACTTAACTTCTTGCCATGAACCCTCCCGGAGCTCAAACTTTTATGTTTCTTTATTTTTACGGACCCAGTGTATGAATTTTTATGTCTGTTTTTATGCCGTTAAAAAAATCCTTTGTTGACTCAGCTCCTTCTGTAAACAATGTAAATACACGGAGTCATAGCCCAAAGCATTGAGAGCGCCCAAGCTACCCTGCCCGTCCGCGCTGTCATGGCCGACTTCCGGTAGTGACAGCTCGGCCGGTTTTGGTCAGTCTCTCCTCCTCCAAGCGTCCACCTCTTCCCTACTCACCCCCTCCGACGCTCTCCTACAGGTCTGCGCTAACCCTCTGCCTGCCTGCAAAGCAGAAGGCATAAAAACCCAGACGCAGTAGAGTTTCGTTAGCACAGCTCAGGATTCTCAAAGCTAGAGGTCGCTACGCCGGTCGGGAGTGGAGATGCCGCGGTCCGAATGTTGCCATGCCGGACAAAGGTAGTGGTTCGTATGAAATTTAGTTTAGATTGAAATTTTATCTTTTGGACTTGCACATCAAAATTTATAGCTCAATTTTAACTTAACCTCGTAGCTTTGATGTTAAACTTTATGGTGCGTCAAGCCAAACAGCATTTCGGACATTGACGGCCATAACTTAAGGGTTCACGGTCCCTTACTAAAAACCTGCTTTATTTTTCAGTTTCATTAATGCAACTTTAATGTAAACAAAGGCCGTCGGGTCAGTTAGATTTGCAGAAGCGCAGTACTTCATGGAGTGTACATCCCTTTTCTAACGTGATATTCTGATGGGTACGGTTTGATTATTTGGGTGTTCCCTTGTAAAACATAACTGTAGGTAGGTCTACTATTACTACACAGTCGAGACGGTTCGTAATTTAGAGGGCTCTTTTGCGAAATCCCCGTTGCCTAAAATCACTGTTTCTATTTGAAATTGTTTGTTGAACATAATTGTGTTCTAGTTTAAATTTAATGTAAATTCTCCCCTTTTTATTTTACCTAAACTAAGGTGTAAATATACCAAATGTAAAGTGCAAATGTTTTAATGTTTTAACATGTTTGACTAAAATAAAAACCAGGAGTTTTAAACGTCCGACGGTTTATTCGTTCGTTGTTCGCTAGAAGTTAGTATTTAAGACAATTCTCTTCAAACTTAGCTAGCCTATTTCCACCTTGGTGGCAGCGTTACCCGCTATTTAATCACTAGTTAGGTCTTAGATTAGGACTTCAATTCTCCATTCCCTACATCGGGACAGTAGCAGTTGTGCTGTTTAACCGAAAAAGTACGTAAACGCCAAGTAGAGTGATTGATAGTAAGATCCAGTTACACCATGCGACCGGCGATGTTACAAGCACCTACTCCGTCGTAGCATCCACCGTTACACAAGGCGGTTGAACGTAAGTTCAAAATTGGTGATAAGGTTCTGGTCCTTAAGCCAGCATGTACCAATAAGTTAGATATTGATTGGGACGGACCCTGTAAAGTCTTGAAACGATTGTCCAAAGTCAATTCCAAAGTTTGATTCCAAAGTCAAACCGTGTAAGTATTATCGCCAAGCGACATTCGAAAGGGATTTGATAGTCACTGAAATCAAGCGTATGCTTGACTTGGGCTTAATCATGGAAACTGATTCCCCACATGGCTCACCCATGATTATTGTACAGAAAGAAGACGCCAGCCCACGTCCGGTAGCTGACTACCGAGAGCTAAACAACAATACGGTAACCAAAGATTACCCACTTCCCAATATAGAGGAATGTATAGAGCGAACAGCTAAGTGGAAATACATTTCCATTTTTGACCTTAACCGGGGATTCTGGCAAGTGCGCTTGACGCCACAGGCTTCAATGGCCGCCACCATCACAACTCCCATTAGAAAGTTTGCTCCCCTTATAATGACATGGGGATGAAAAGCTCTCCATTTTGCTTCCAGAAGCTTATGGACAATGTCACTCGTGGCTTGGAGGAGAGTGTCACACCCTTCCAAGACGACACTGCTGTATGGGGCCAAAATGTGGCCACAGCATCTCGAAAACGTTTTTAGTTTCCTTGCTCCTGTCAAGAAGGTCGGGTTGACCGTAAACGCAAAAAAATCGCAGGTCGCTTGCAGCAAAGCAACTTTCCTTGGCCATCAAGTTGGCAATGGATCCCGCACACCCCCTGAGGTGAAAGTCCTGGCTGTGCAAAAGTTTGCCCGCCCCCAAACAAAGAACGATGTTCGTTCCTTTCTAGGTTTGGTAGGATATTGCCAAAGGTATATTCCTCACTATTCTGAAATCTGTGCATGTCTTGCAGACTCCTTGAAAAAGGATGCACCAGATCCCGTCATTTGGGATGAGTCGAAGCAAGCTGCTTTTGACACTTTGAAAAACTCTTTAGTGACGTTTCCTGTCCTAAGAGCCCCCGACTTCACACGGACGTTTCTTCTGCAGTGTGATTGTTCTGACCGTGGCATGGGTTGTGTTTGTCACAAGTGTTTGGAGAAGACGAACAGAACACCCCTGTCTTTACATCTCACGTAAACTGAGAGCACGTGAGCAAAACTATGGGACGACTGAAAAAAAATGCGCGTGTTTGATCTGGTCAGTTGCCAAATTGCGTCCTTGCATCTATGGGACCAAATTTATCATAGAATCAGATTATAACCCGTTGCACTGGCTCAAGCAAACGTCTGGAAAGAACCCCAGATTGCTCAGGTGGAGCCTAACCTTACAAGACTACGACTATACAGTTCGTTACAAACCTGGAAAGTTTCACGTAAATGCTGACACTCTCAGTAGGTATTTTGTTTAAACATTAATTTCTGTGCACGGCTGACTGATTAGAGCATTAAAATGTTGCGATTATATCATTTAATTTTAACAGCTACAACAACCATAAAACTGTAACTTTTTCAAAACTAAAAAGTATCCCTTTAACTACGTAATTTTTATTCACAAAAAATTTCTTGAGCCACAAAAAACGTCAGTCCCCCAAAAATACAAAACGAAAATTTTAATTTTTGTATTTGTGTATTTTATTACTTGTGGTGATGTATTTCACAGGAGATGTATTTCTCAGAAGGTGTATTCCTTGGTGCATTAATTTATGCAGTTTATTTACATGGCTTGGCAGTCTTGATCATTAGCATGTCTTGTGTGCACTGACTCTTTCTGTTGTAGCACTAATTTGGAGTTCATCAGGAACCCCAAATGAAGTCCTCCGTGTGGGGCGTGTAAATGTGGTCTTGTATTAGACATTCGTGGTGAGGATACCTTGACACCACCGACCAAAATCCTGAGGGTTGAACTCTTCTTTTCGCGAAGAACAATTTTTTTTCTTGGAGCTGCCGCTCCCGAAAGAACTGTATATTTTGTAATTTATTCTTTCTTAAGACACTAGCTTAGTTGTACAATAGGAGGGGCTTCCTTAACTGGTACTTAACCTCACATACATGTATACACATCTAGAACGATATTTTTTATTTGTAATTCAAGAGACGACTTTGGTTATTTATGAAAAATGTCCGACATCCAAATTCACTTGTCTGCTACTGCAAACAACTAAAACTAACTTTAAATGCGTTATAGCATAATTTAAAAACTTAAGCTGGTATATTTAACCTTTTATTTTTGCACTCTAAAGCACTTTGGTAATTTTAAATTTTTGCCATGAACCCTACCGGAGCTCAACATTTATGTTTGTGTATTTCTACGGACCCAGTGCTTAATTCATGTTTATTTTATTTAGGCATCTCCATCCACAACTCCGACCATAGCTACCTTCCGAATGTAAACAGATAGCTTTTCCTAATTAATTACAAACCCAATGTTTAATCTGAGCAAACGTCGTTTCCCCCCCCCCCCTCGTTCAATAGTTGCGATACGTAATATCGAAGTTTTATTTTATAGGCCTATTTAACGTTGTTGTGAGTTTTAAACTCAGTTGCACTTTCCAAGCCAGGCCTCTAACGCTCCCAAGTCAGTAATTCCCTTTGTAAATACAGCAGCACCAATTCCCCTCTAACCAAGATGCTGTATTCATTTCCCCATCCACTCAGAGCGCTCAGCTACACTGCCCGTCCGCGCCGTCATGCCCACTTCCGGTAGTGACAGCCTGGCCAGTTTGAGTCAGTCTCTCCTCCTCCAAGAGTTCCCTCTTTCCCCCGCCCCCCCCCCCCCCCCCCCCCCCTCCGTCACTCTCCTACAGGGACGCCCCTTCCCTCCTCCTTGCTGCCAGGCAGCTGCTATATAACCAGCCTGCAAGGTAGTTTCCACAGCACAGTTCGGGAATCTCAAAGCTAGAGGTTGTAATGGAATTCTGTGCTGCGGCATAATTGGAGAGGATACCCGGACTCCAAACATTAAAAAATCTCGAAAGACTCCATTTTTCTGAAGCTCCACACTTCAGGTCCCCCCCCTTCGCCAAAGTCCTCAACTTTGAGCGTGAAGTTACCAACAGAATCGGCCAAACATAGAAGCTCTTAATAGCCACTCACTTGAACTTTATTCCTGTGAAAACAGAACATTAAATTTCCTTCTGGTTGTCCAACAGCATCATTAAGAAAAAGTCACCAAACTGGGCCGTAGCGATCACACTTCCGGCCGCCGTAACTTCAAAACTCATGTACAAATGTAATTACTTCTTTTTATTTCTCTACAGGCATAAAGCCAAACCACACTAGCTTAGTTGTGTATTAGGAGGGGCTTCCTTTAAGGTACTTAACCTCACATATATGTTGGATTCAGATCTAGTACGATATTTTTTATTTTATTTGTTGTGCACCAAATGCCATGAAAAATGTCCGACTTTTCTCTATCGCCATTCTTTGCTGAGACAAAAACTTAACTTGTAATTTTTATATAACCCTTTTACTAAGCTAGTTTATTTAACCTTTTGAGTATAATATTTTGCCCCTGGATCACTACCTACGCTTAGCCTTCCTTCAGCAACGATTTAAACCCACGTGAATTTTATTTGTTGTAAACAGTAAACTGAAAACTCTACCATGACTACCAACAATCCGAATGCAAAACAAACGATCTGTTCCTTCTATTAAATTGCCAAAGTCAAACTGTGCATTATACTTCGTCCCCCTTCCTTCAATAGTTGCAGTGCATAACACTGTAGTTTAATATTCTGTACACCAAAAGAACAAAATAGCCCAAAAGCCAATATTCCATTGTCAAACAGTTCAAAACTCGTTATTGGCACATGTGTACATAGTCCCTGTTCCTTAAAACTGCTCCCAAGCAAAAAACCTTTGTTTACCCGACTTCTCCTCCCACTTTCCATTGTTCTTCAGGCCCTCAGCCAATCCCCCCCCCCTCCCAATCCTGAGCACAGCTCAGATCTAAAACAAGTGGTGGTCACGGCCGGTCAGGAGCGGAGATGCCGTGTTCTGAAGGTTGCCATGCCGGGCAAATGTAGTGGTCAGTATGCAGTACTAGTTTAATTGAAAGTTTAGAATTTTACAGTGGAGTAAGTCAAACAGCATTTTCGGTCTTACTTGCTGTAATGTCAGAGTGGTTCTCTTCCTAAAAACCAGCGTTCCTTTGTTTATTGTAAACCACGTTTTAACTTAAACGGTAGACAGTGGCCCTCGAGGATTCGGGCACTCTTTTGCGAAAGAGATGTATGTCTAAGACTAATTAAGACTTTAGCGGATGCGAGTTTAACCCATAACCGCCTAGATACGAACGTACAACAGCGAAAAACTAAGTCCCAGCGCAAGCTTTGTGAGGGGTCCCCGGGGACCCCCGAGCAAAGCTCGCAGTCACAGTCCAGTGGTCAGCGCCGTCGGCTCTAAACCAAGAGAATACCGGTTCGAGTCCGAGAACCGACCCAAGTACCATATGGATTCTAAAAAAGAGGGTCTGAAAGTTTTTTCAGGCGGTTATGGGTTATATTAGAGGGTTTTCAGGATTGGACCCAAAACTATTTTTTCTAGTTGAAATTGTTTATTTTTATTTAAGAGCCCGTTGCTTTTAAAGGTTGAATTTTCTGTAATGTAAATTCGGTTGCTTTCATTGAAAGCCTTCTTGCTTTAATTCAAAGCTTTGTTGTAACTAGTATTCCAAAATGTAAAGTGCCTTTTCATTTGTTGTCCTTTTATTAAAACCAAGAGTTTTTAAAACTACAAATACGGTTTCTAGTGCGGATTAATTGCTTGCGTTTAAATAACATGTAGCCCATTTTATTATAAACCCCCTTAGCTTTTAAATTTACCCACCGGTGGTGGCAGCCTTAAAAATACCAGGTAGATAGTTACAGGTTAGACCTATTCACTTTTAAATAGGAAAGTATCTTCACTCCCTCCGGGATTGAGGCCCAACTGTGCTGTAATACGTCATAATAGTCCGAAAGTTATAAATCAGTCATATCTACTAGCTAGATGTCAACCATGAGTGCGGAGACGTTACAAGCACCTAGCCCATTGTAGCATCCGCTGCTACAAGGTAGCTACGCCGGTCGGGAGTGGAGATGCCGCGGTCCGATTGTTGCCACGCCGGGCAAAGGTAGTTGGTTCGTATAACTTAGTTTAACTTAAAAGTTTATTTTTTGGCGTCTACATTCAAAATGTATAGTTTAAATTAAATTAACCTCTTAGCTTTGAAAGTAAATTATGGTTCGTTAAGCCATCGGCATTTAGGATGTGAACGGCCATAACGTAAGGGTTCATGGTCCCCTTCCTAAAAACCAGCTTTTATTTCACCGTTTCATTAAATGTAACTTAATGTAAACAAAGGCCATTGGGTAAGTTAGATTTACTTACGAAGTACTTCATGGAGTGTACATCCCATTTCCAATGTGAATTCCGATGGGGACGGTTTGATCTTGTGGGAGTACCATTTGAAACATAACTGTAAGTTAAGGTCTACTTTTATAAGTCAGCTGCGGCTGTTTGTAAATTAGAGGGCTCTTTTGCGAAATCCCCTTGCCTCTATTTGCAATTGTATTTTGAGAACTAAACCCAAGTTCTAGTGAAGAATTTCATGTAAATTCACGAAATGTTTTTAAACTAAAAAAACTAAGTTGTAAATTGGTAGTCCAAATGTAAAGTGCGGTCTTGACATGTTTGTTCAAATATAAATCCAGTAGTTTTAAACGCCAGTTGGTTTACGAGTTCGATGATTGCTGGTAGTTAATAGGTAAGATAATTCTCTTCAAATTTAACTTAGCTAGCTTTTTCCCACATTGGTGGCAGGGATACCCGCTTTTTTTCGCTAGTTAGGTCTTAAGATTAGGACCGCAATGCTCCATTCCCTACACCGGGACTGTAGTCGTTGTGCTGTTTAAACCAAAAAGTACGAAACGTTATCTCCAAGCGATAAGAAGTTAGAACCAGTTTCACCAGGCGCCGGAGATGCTGCAAGCACCTCGTCCGTCGTAGCATCCGCCGCTACAATCCATTTTACGATGAGTGAAATTTGTAGTATTGCCAGTAACGGTTTTTTCGGACGAATTTGGGCTACCCTGGTATTTTATGTTTCTCGGAAGGAAGATCCCACCAAGTGCCCTGATTGCACAGCTGTTGCCGCTGGACTTTGTGAAGGACTGAGTGTTGAAAGTAGGATGAATAAGTGGCCCACCGGAAGGAAGCGAAAGGCAGTGAAAGAATGATAGTGGCGATGGGTGGCAGTCCAGAATAGCTGTTTGTTGACTTGACTGGACGTAGCTTGACTGCAGACGGAAAGGCCAGGGGGCAAAGCCACATCCTGGCCGCAGGGGTAGGGCACGTAATGACAAAAGCAGTGGCACATGGTGCTGAAGAAAGTGCCAAGCTAGACAAGTGACAGACGAAGAAGCGGTCTTCCAGGGCAGACCTGTCAAAGGGATATCTATACTTCCAATCTCGGTCGTTATTGGTTTGTCAAAGAACGAAGGCCGCGAGACGGCAAACGAAGACAGCAGTGGAGTGCAGCAGTCTATAGATGAGCTGCGACGACGGCCAGCGATCGGTGACAGGCTGTGGGTGACGAACCCAGCAGGAGTGCAGGAAGACAGGCCAGAAGACCTGCAATCGATAGGCAGCGAAGGGCAACAGGCAGTAGAAAGCGACAGTGTAGAAGAGCTGCAACTTCAACGACAGAAGCGAAGGATGGTATAATGGTGGTCCTTGGGCCATTATTCCCGAAAACAGAAACACACGCCGGATAGCTCAACACACCGTGTTTATTCCCCATTGAATAAACATTCTACAAAACATTACACTTGTATCCAAACGAATCACACGCAAAACAACTTGCCGCACGTCCAGCCAGCTTGGCTGTCTGCACGGAATGCGCGCGGGAAGTACTCCGCCGCTTACGATAATGACAAAGGCTTACGATAACAACAAAAGCTAACAATTACAGGAATCACCTTAACATACTCCCCCCAACAAAAAATTGGCCTCCGGACAATTGGCTCAAAACCCGGAGTATGACAAAGAAGCATAATATCAACCAAAATTTCAGTTAAGTATGAAACAAAGAGTTTCTGACAATTAAGTGGCACATAACTGACAACAAAATCAACCTGAGCTGTTACAGACTCCGTTACCACATTAGCCTATGGCCTAACTCGACGATACGGAGTATCAACTGACTACGAACTAATCATAGAATCAAGGTACTTTTTTTTCTAATGCCTAGGCCACACCATATCGCCGACCCTGTTCCATTGAATGGCCTATAGCCTAAACGCCTGCAGCCTGGAACCTTCACATTGGCCCAACAACATAGATTAGCCTATGGCCGTAAAAATTTTTTTTTTGAATCCACCCAGGTATCGACAATGCAGAAACCTAAATCACTGTGACAACCTGCTCCTCAACTAGCATGACTAACGGCAATTACCAACACCAAAGTTAGACAACTTTACCCTTCTTCTCTCATCTGCGACCAGTACCATACTTATTAATTTGGATGTGGACCTAAACTGTTTGCGACACATTTTTTTTAATTGCCCTGGTAACAACATGTTACTTCCAGGCTCAACGAAATTGATGATGAGGTCCACAAATCTAAAGCAGGCCTACTGCAATGGCAAAGGACAGGATTACCAACAACATGCAACCCAAAGCATAATGTGCCATGTCTATTGCCCCTACATTATACCATTCAGTCACAAAGCTGTATAACAACGGAATACCAAAAAAAAAATCGGTGAACTATCACTGCAACAACCTCAACCTGAGTGATGTTACTAAAACTCAAGGGTACATTCAAAAATCAATGACAGTCAATTTTTTAACGTAGACCACCCCTCAACTTCTGAGAGAAAAAAAAAATTTGTCCGACACAGCAACAATGCCGCAACACTTACAAACTACATAATACAGTAAACAATGCCTTAATCAATATGTGACTAACTGCAATCTAAACCAGATCTCTAGGTACATGGATCCATCAGAGTACAAAAGAAAAATTATGTAGGACCCGCCTTATACCGGGTTTTAAAGCGAGATGAACTTATCACACCAAGGCTAGGGTTAACCAACAGACAACTTAATCAGAAGACACTTGCAACGAAAACTTAGCCTAGACCATAAATAAACGGTAAACGACAGTGTCTTACTTGAATAACATACCAACCATGGGTAACAATTAAACAGACCCAAGCTTAACCTAAATTTAAGTTACTAGGAATACAAGGAATACTAGGAATACTAGGAATACAAGGATGACTAAGACTACAAAAAGACCTCTGTATATACGGATCTGTAACCAAAGGGAAATGAGACCCATACTACGAGCGGTACGAGTTCAGACAAAGCGCATGCCCCAACACAGTTTTGTGTCAGACACGGTGGCTCGGATGAAAAATCGCACCGGGTTTTAAAATGAGCACCGGATTAGGGTTAGTGCCTGGCCTAAGCAGACAATCCTTACCGGGTCTTAAACCTGCGGGTAAGTACCTACCACGCAACACTCACAGCAACAATTTACCACGTACGGAACATGTATGACGCACTTAACTAGCAAGAATACATGCCAAAAAAATTGTGCGTGAACGACGGAAAGTTTGTCAACACTGTAAATAATCACAACCCAAAAGCGACGGAAAGTTTGTAAAGGAAACACTTTTATGACAATCCTGCAAAGCAACGTCTGTCTGCAAAAACACGCAACAAATCTTTTGTTTAAAACCTAAAACTTGTAGCTAACACGAAACCAACAACGGACAGTTTGTTGTTATCACCAAAGCGACGGACAGTTTATCGCAGCGGTTGGCTTCATTGGATGTTACCTACACACCAAACCTCGCCCCATCCATGGCACCTCCAAGTGATTATCCAGTGAAGGGGTGACCAATGCAATCGACGCTTCCAGCACCAGGTAGACGAAAATAGCGTCAGCCGATGGACGATAACCTACACTGCAGCTGTTCGAAAGCTTGCACTGAACTGCACCACATCCATGGCGTAACTGAGATTTCTTCCTTGGTCTGGGGTACACACGGAAGACTAGATGCTTCTAGCTGCTACACACAGGCACATCACTGGTTGGGCTGCAATGGGAATTCACAACTGCACCGATCAAAATAAAACCAACGTCCACGACTTGCAACGACGCATCACACCATTCCATGTGCAATTGTCTGTCCATGCTGTGTCTTAGCAAAGAGTAAAAACCCGCTCGCACACCTCTGCCCGTGACCTGGAGAGCCGAAGCTTCCTCAGCAGTTTCCACAGCATGACATACTCCACGAAGTTCCGCAACAGAGGCACAAACTGCACAGACTTCGCCCTTCTCGAGACCCGCCTTCACGTTTGGTACAGCAGAAATCATGGATAACGATTCTAACACAGTTGCATCCTCCTCTCCGGTAGTCGTGACCGCAACTGTTACAGCACTGGTGACATATGGAGCCGAAGACATGACGCCACTTTTCAAGGCACAATTCGCAATAGTAATGTCATTCGCGACACATTGAGAATCGTTCGACAACTCGGTAGAAACATTAGCAGCACATGGAATTGCCGGAATTGTTGGCGAAGCATTCGTGAGCATAACCGATGCATCGGCCGACGAAATCCTATTTGTCAAAGCCGCGATAGACGACGTTAACGCCTGCAACAGTAATGTAAAATCCCCTAATGGCTTTTCCCAACGTCTGTCCCGATTCTGAAAACATGCTGCCCAACTGTGCAAACAACCGCGCTTCCATACACGCTAAATCTTTGCTACCACCAGCCAGAGATGGTTCACCCGACGAATCGTGCCCCACAGGAAGTTTTTGCGCCCCACCCGGAAGTCGCGCGCGACTCTTGTGAAGCGCGTGATGGATGCAATTCCATTAGAGCCAGTCCAGCACCTTCATTTACCGTCGTAATCAATGTTCGTAAAAGTACAAAACCTTAACACTTGGCTCAAGATTTTCAATACCACAATAAGGATAATGCTTACACCAACTTGGTCTTGACCCATCGTCGCACTATCACGTTCCCAAGACATGGTGAAGAAAAATCGTCGATGACGTTCACAAGTTCGATGCCGTCGCTCTCTATGCAGTTTCGCGCGCACACAAATCACATGATCAGCAAACGCTTGGTTCGAATGGGTTCATTCACGAAATCGCTTATACACTGGAAACAATGGAATTCACATTGGATTTCAAGCAAAACCGCTGCCAAACTAGAATCGATCGTGGAATTTGTACTCACGAAAACAAACGACGATGTAGTCTTCACGTGGGGTTTCGAGTCCAAACTGAAGGGCACAGAGTCCTAATCACATGAGGGCGCCAATATAATGGGGGCATCCGCCGAACTAATACTTGAGGTTCGAGTCCAACAGTAGGGCGTACCTTATAATGGTGGCGGCCTAGGCACAAAATTACTGACTAGTAACTAAACACTAGCATAGTTCAAATACGAAATTCAAGAAACGACTTTCCAGTCTAAACTCACGTAAACAAAGAGAAGTACAATGCAACTCCATACGTTACCAGGGTTTCGAGTCCACACTGAAGGGCGCCAAATATAATGGTGGTCCTTGGGCCATTATTCCCGAACACAGAAACACACGCAGGATAGCTGAACACACCGTGTTTATTCCCCATTGAATAAACATTCTACAAAACATTACACTTGTATCCAAACGAATCACACGCAAAACAACTTGCCGCACGTCCAGCCAGCTTGGCTGTGTGCACGGAATGCGCTCGGGAAGTACTCCGCCGCTTACGATAATGACAAAGGCTTACGATAACAAGAAAAGCTAACAATTACAAGAATCACCTTAACACTTGGCTAGAGTCCCTGTTCGGGCGCCAAATATAATTGTCCCTTGAAGGCAGCGAAGGGCAACAGGCAGTAGAAAGCGACAGTCTAGAAGAGCTGCAACGACAGAAGCGAAGGATGGTAAGCGAGAAGAGCTGCAACGACGTCCAGTGAAAGGTGACAGTCAGCCCAGGATGACAGCCAGCTATAACGACAGGGACCAAGGATTACAGTATAGAAGAGCTGCAAACAAGCTGCAGTGACGGACGATAGACGAGGAGAGCTGCACCGATGACGAGGGAAGGGCGACAGGCAGTTGCCTAAGATGACAGTCCGAAAGGCGACGGTAAAGAAGGAACGGTAAACACTGGGTAGGAGCTCCATCGTTCCATCGGAACTTGGCCACAACCTAACCGCATGGAACAGGAAACGACGAGACAGTGTCGTTCGTAGGGCCAAGAGGGAACCCATGAAAGCGTAGGCGACAGATGCGGTGGGAAGTTAGCAGGTTGACAAGTTGCCAAAAGGCCCGATTCAATCCTAGTAGATGAGATGAAAGGCCGATGACAGAAGTGGCTGACGAAACATTGGCGCTGGAGAGGCCTTTCGTGATACCGCTTTAACTTTCTTTCGAGGTTACCTTGGTCTAATCTAACACTGTCGCAGAAGACGCAACGAGTGCCGGTCGACGAAAGGCTAGGCGACGGCCTGGATCCAAAGCGTCGAAGACTTGCAAGGCGCGAAAGAACAAGAGGTACACACATGCATAGAGGAGAAAGATGAAGTGCGGCCATGCCTCGGCACTTATATAGGAGGGGTGCGTTGGCTCATGCGCAATTGGGTTACGGAGCTAGCCGTCGATTCACTTCACTTTTCTAGGGAAAGAGCATTCGAAGACAAGGGGCAACGTAAATTTTCGGCGGCAACTAGAAAATTATTTTCAATATTTTCTGTGATAAAATTTACCAGCTTTTTTCACCCCATTATCACAAAAAATTTTAGTGTACTAAGGCCATGCAAAGTAGAAAAAATGGTTCTCAGGCACCGCCGCATCACCTAAAAAGCCCCGCGTCATTTTTTTTTTTTGGTTTCTTTGGTTTGTTATTTGCTCTGAATGAGGCACTAACGAACTATTTATTTTTGCGAAAAGTATTGGACACGATGTTTTAAAACTTGCTGCGTGCACGCAACATGTATTCATTAAGGAGCACAGAAAAAATCGGATAAATGGCTTCAATAGGCCTAGTTTTGGAGAATTTCATAAAATTACGGCCGGTAATGAACTAAAAATTGAAATTTCCATGTTGAAAAAACGTGTCCGAAAGTCGGCGTTAGTTAGGCTACAAAACGTTGTTTCCACCTGATAAGCGATAGTGTGAAGGTTTATAGGCTCCTTTTCCGTTTTAGTTGTGCATCGTAGCTGCTGATTTAATTTTTTAATGCAGTGAAACTTCATCTTTTTCGTAATTTTCAACGACGAACTGAAGGCAAACGCTCACCATCTTCCTCCATGTCTTGGCTCACGTGAAATCCGAAGCGCGCCATGGCAACCATTGTAAAATCGCTCGTCAGCCAATGAGAGCACGCCAATCGGTCACGTGGTGCCAACTGGCCAATGAGGGAACGCATCTTCAACTGCTTTGGAAAGGTAGCTTGAGACAGCCAGAAACAGCTTCTTATATTCCGTCTGATTGGCGAATGCCAAATGGCCATCGAGAAAATATGTTGAGAGGCCTGGATAGAGAGACATTCCAGCTTTTCAATGCATCCAAGATGGCGGCGTCCAGTGAAATGAATCGATCGCTACCGCTGATCGAAAATGACCAATTTTTTGCTTTCTAACTTCCGAAAAAACGAACACAACATTTTTACAGTTTTTATTGATACTACACTCAACGAAAGTGCTTTTTATAAAATTATAGACATCGGGAACAACATTTTATTTACATAAATCAATGCACAACGTAGGTAGTGAATTTCAACTTTTCTCATGTCGATATTTTGGCCGAAAATTGCATTTTTGGACCCGCACTTCCCCATAAAAGCTACAACGTATATATACGTTGTTAACTCCATTTGGGCCACAACGTAGCAGACGTATATGTAAGTTCATACTGCTTAAAGGGATAAGAAAGTGTTCGTAAAAACAAATTTATCATTGTTTATGTGCAGTAAGCTTGGAGTGCCCTACCACTGATAACCCGAGAAAAGTGTAAATGCTAAAGGCATTTATGCAACCTGCAATGTTTGTTTTGAAAATAAGCTTTAAGCTACAAAACGTAAAGGCAACCCATGGCAAAATGAAGTCAAAAAAAAAAAAGACACAATACGCGTATGCTTTAGGCTTAATAAAAGTCAAATTCCAATGAAAACTAACTTTAGAGCGCAAAACGTTTTTTTTTCTTTTGGGCAACCCAAAAATGAAAAAAATTAAAAAAAAAAAAAAAAAAAAGCCTCATCCCTCATCGATTTCTCAACTGTGTGTGCCCGAGAACCATTTTTTTAACTTTGCATGGCCTAAGAAACTTCCGGGATTTAACGAAAACTGGTAAACGGCAATTAACAGTGGTTTTGCAAAGACATATTAAGAAACAAAATCACACCTAAACCACCAGGAAGAACACAGTTCACAGTTCTACTTGAATTTTCGGAGAAAATACCGTTCTCCTTCTTCAGAAAATCACGCACAACACGGAGGAATATTAAGTTCTCACATAACTTTGTAAACAAAAATTCGAAATGACGCGCGTGGAGGAGCAGACCACTGATCTATATATCTTCGCTTCCAAGGAGATTCCACTTCTTGTTAAACTCTGCTGTGAGCTGATGGTGCACCAAGCCCTCAATACGGTTGTAAGATGGTCCCGTGAGGTTCATAAGTGGGACTCGTCGTCGGGAGAAGTGTTTCATAGCAAAAGACTCTAAATCTCGAAGGTGGGGACTTCTTCTTCATCGATGGCAAATTGCCTTTTCTTGATGTCATGTTCACCAGATCTGGTAGCCAGATCTCTTTTTACGCCATACCAAAAACCTTGGCACACCGGACGTGGTGTAATTTTTTTAAAATCAGGACATTCCCGTTCACAACGTAGAGTACTGCTGCGGAACGAGTTCAGGCGCATTGTTGAGCACTGGTCCACTCCGACGATAGCAAGCCAATTTCTTGCCCAAGCTAAAACTGTGATCCTTGAAAGAGGATTTCCAGCGAATTTGGTCACCATCGAGACGAAACGAGCATGGCATCGTGGAAACACTGGCAGGCCAAAAGAAACAGAACAGCTACCGATTCAACCTGCGGAGTATGTCACTTAC
>JAHWFP010012024.1:44626-75150 GCA_023313725.1 Lithobius niger | reverse complement strand
CCCCCCCCCCCCCCCCCACCCTCCTCCAATTCCTTACCGCAAGGGGAAAGCAATGTGGGAAAATTATAAATGTAGTAGTGAAATTAGTCGGATTTTGCACTAAAACTTTTGAAGACCGTTCCTTTAAAGTCAATACCCCAAACCAAAAATTGTTAAGGATTCCCGCCAAGCTTTTCGGCCGTGTGAAGTCGTGATATCAAACGCAAGCTCTTTCACCAAGCTAATCCCACCGACTAATAAATACTTCATACGTTAAATGAAATAGTTGAAAATTGCGCAGTAAGCAATTTTCATATATTTCATTTAGGCTTTGATCTGTTACTCTGTATTTAAGGGTATTGATGCTATACAGAGTAAGAAGCATTTAAGGGTATTGATGCTATACAGAGTAAGAAGCCCCTCGAGCTCCTTCACATGGATGTTTGGGGACCAAGTCGCACGGTATCCTTGGGTAATTGTAGATATGTGCTTACTATAATTGATGATTATACTCGTTATGCATGGGTGTTTCCGATCGCTAAGAAAAGGGACGTATTTCATACTTTTGTTGACTTTCGTGCAAGAAGTGAAAGACAATTCAACCTCAAAATTGTAAATGTCCGCACGGACCGAGGTATGGAATTTTGTTAAGGTGAATTTTGTGATTATCTACGTAAGTTGGGTATAAGATACCAGCGAACCAATGCCTACTCACCAGCTATGAATGGAATCGCTGAGCGATTTAACCGCACGTTGATAGAAGGGGTACGTGCAATACTTCACGAGACGTCTCTGCCACGCAATCTTTGGGCAGAATTTGTATGTACATTTACCTACCTGAAGAATAGGTACCCTCACTCAAAATTAGGCTTTAAGGTCCCTTATACATTATTGTTTGATCGAGGTGTATCAGTCGGACATTTACGAAGACCTGGTGCAATGTGTTATGTACACTTCAACAAGCCGGGAAGGGATAAACTCGACGTTAAAGCATGGGAGGGGGGTATTCATTGGCTATGCAGTTGACACGGTAGGATATAGAGTGTGGAATCCCCAAACTAACATGATCGTTGAAACTAAACATGTAAAAGTAGATGAGGATAAGTTATGGGGAAAGGAGAAAAAGTCCTTGCAGTATAGGCCTAAGAGTGTTCTTAAACCCAGTGAAAGTGCAACTAAATTTAACTATGAAAAGGGAATTAGTTCTGGTACAGAGTCAGAATCAGATGGTAATTCTAGTGTAGAATCAGAAGCAGAAGATAAGACTGAGGGCCCAGTAACCATTGAAGAAGTTCCTCCACAGCCAATCATTCGTAGTAATAGTGTAGGCTCATCCCCCAAATTGGCTCCTTTAGATTATAAGAATTGGAGAAGGGAAGAAGTAGTCCGTAAAACGGGGCAAAGGGTAGGTAGGATAGATGTGTACTATCGCACCCCAGATGGAATTACATTCCGCAGTGTTAATGATATCAAAAAGTATTGTGTAGAACGGGGATATCAGTTTGAACCAGTGTTCGATTTTAGAGGTAGACGAACACCTGATCCCGAAAATGTATCCACTAGTGAAAGGGATAGTCCTGTTGATTTCAGTGATGCCGAGGCTTACATGTGTATTGTTGAGCCAAGTAACTATGAGGAAGCCATTTCCTCTCCTCAAAAGTGTGAATGGAAAAGGGCCATGGAAGACGAAATTGCGTCTTTTAAGAAAAGAGGGGTATACAAAGAGGTTAATGTAACTAATGATATGAAAGTACTGGGATGTAAATGGATATACAAGGTAAAACAAAATACCGATGGAAGCATTAAACGTTTCCACTCCCGACTAGTAGCTCAGGGGTTTCGTCAAGCAAGCGGTGTTGATTTTGACGAAGTATTCAGCCCAGTTGTAAATTTTGTTTTGGTTAGATTCTTTTATGTATTATTAGTATCCATTATGAAGTGGACAAATGTTCATTTGGACATTAAATGTACGTACCTTTATGGTACATTAGATTGCAAAACCTTCATGGAAATCCCTAAAGGATTCAAAACTGTATTTAACCATGGTAAGGTGTGGCTATTGCAAAAAGCCGTATATGGTCTTCACCAAAGTGGGAGACTATGGTGGGAAGAACTTGAAAAGACATTAGTGATGATAGGATTTTCTAAGTTCTTGGGACTTAACTGTGTTTATCATTTTGGTTTAGATGCAGTTTTATTATTTTATGTGGATGATTTGCTTTTGTTTGCCAGAAACGAAACTATTAGAGCAAATCTAGTAACGTTGCTTAAATCCAAATTCGAACTCACATCTTTAGGAGAAGTAAAAAACCTATTAGGTGTTGAATTCCTAAAAGTTGATGGCAAGACAGTAATTCATCAACAGTCTTACATTTCTAAACTCGCAAAGAGGTATGATGTCGATGAAACGTGCAAGGTACGTGTACCAGTACCGGCTGGTACTTGTGTTCAAAAGAAGCGAGACGAAAATGAGACAAGTGTAAATTTCCCATACAGGTCACTTGTAGGAAGTTTGTTGTATGTAGCTTCTAGAACAAGGCCTGATATTCTGTTGAGTGTTATAATATTATCCCAATATAACAATGCCTTTACGCCCATTCATATTCGCTTGTTGTTGAACGTATTGCGATACTTAGTCAGTACGAAACATTATGCTATCGATCTTTCAAGTGTCACAGGATCAGAATTGTATGCATATGTGGATGCATCTTGGGTAGTGTACCTATTTTGTGAGGCTGTAAGAAGCAGAGTATGGTGTGCCTCAGTACAATGGAGGCAGAATTCATTGCAATGATTCCGGCTGTAAAAGAATTGCACTGGTTACACAGTGCATTGTCAAATTCAGTATTAGCACCATTGGCTTACAACACCAAAATTGTACTGTGACTCACAATCTGCCATCCACTTTACTAGGAATGAGGTAGAAAACTTAAGGTCAAAGCACATTGACATTAAATATATGTTTTTGAGGGATTGGCTACGAAAGCAATATTTCTGTTTGTATAAAGTACCGTCTGAACTAAATGTTGCAGACATGCTGACGAAATGGCTGAACCCAGGACGGCTGAATAGGCTATGTTCAGCGGTGTTCTATAATTGTGACTCATAAGTAATGTTATAAATTCTATAGCATTGTGTTTGCATGAGAAGAATGGGAGGGTGTGTTGGTTGTACGCATAGCCTAGCTATAGTTGGTTCTTCCCAGCAAAGAATTTATTTGTATTATGCATATCGTTGGTTAAAATATCATTTGAAACTAAAATGAAAGTAAATATACTATCCCCCAGTTCAGGAAAGAACGATGGAGAAGCCTGGTCGGCAATTATGCACTATGTTTGCCTGGAGAATGAAACGTCGGCTTATCGGGCGCTTTAGCCTGGTGGGGTGATAACTTCCGGTTTAGAATGGAGCTGGCAGAATGGCGGTTTAGAATGGGTCGATGCAGGCAGCATGGGCTGCAAGCTGCAGTCATGTTGTAAAGCCACAGTTATGTTTGTTTTAAGCCATGTGGTCAAGTGTTTGTAACTTTGCAATGTCGCTGTTAAATAAACAGTTGAACTTTAAGTATTCTTCTGGAACTTCTTTTGCACGGTAACAGTAATTTTGTAGGACTAGGAATTCGCTGGAGTAACGCGGACAATTTTCCTACACATCTAGTCTTGCTTCCCCACCTCTCACCACATTGAACTCGCCCTCCCGACTTCCTGCTAAAACACTCGACACTCGAGTTTTTCCCGTTCCAACGCCTTCTCGTCATGTCTGCCATGGCTCGCAAACGCGGAGGAAAGATTCAACGTGCCCCACTTCGAAAAACCGGATTCATGTGACTGTGCTCCTATATTAAGAATCAAGAGATACGACCCACATCCCTCGTGTCAAAATCACAGGACCACCATTTGCAAGGACATTCTACCGCACTAATTGTCAAAAAGAATGCCGCTGCCGCCAAGCGTTCTCAGCAACGTAAGGAACGGCGCGAACGTGCTAAATCCTCCTCCAAATCGCCGGCAACACTTTCGGTCTCTCTTGCCCATGCCAAGCCGTCATCCCGGTCCAACTTACTTCCCCCAAAACTGTCGCTAAAACCGTTGGAAACACTTCGACTCAATCTTTACCTTCAGCCGCTGTTCCCTGTGATGCCCAACCTCCAGATCCTGTCAACCCTGTGATTCCAACCGTCCTCTCGCAAGGCCTTGATTCACACACAAAAAAACGAAGCCTAAATCCACCAACTTCGGGGACCCAATCTTCCTTCAGGGAGTAATACAACATAAGCTCGACTTAAAAAGGAACGTGCTAGACTGTTGAACTGTCAACCAATCTCTGCCGAATTCGCCGCCACCAAATCCAAACTCTCCAGTGCTGATAAGATTATCACGGCTCAACGTACAAATATTGCGAATTTACTCGAAAGTAAAAACAAGCTTAGGCGCCGCATTGAATTGGCGGGAACTGCCGACTCTTAACCCTAGGGCACCTGTCAGGGCAGTGCCCGCCACCTAACTCCAACGAGGTCTAACTGTTAATGCAATAATTATCAGGTTAGTTTTTCCAGCAACAAGAAAGAATTTTGTCAGCCCTCCTGCTAGGCCGGCTGGAAATTTTCTTTTGTTTGGAAAAATACATAACCTAACTCACCCTACCTACCCTCTTGAGTCATTGAGAGGTAAAATGATGGCCAAATGAATGAGTGAATGCGCTTATATAGCGAGGGACTGCGCAGAACAGATGCGCAGTCTGGTTACGGCGCCGGCGGTTACTGAGCACCGAAGAACCTACATGGAAACAGCATCATTCGAGGAACTAATGCAAAAATGTGATGCAAAAATTTAATTCAAAACTAATGCAAAAATGTTAACAGGTTATGTATTTTCCCCAGCAAAAGAAACAATTTTCAGCCGGCCTGGCAGGAGGGCAAGACATTAGAGAAAAAATGGGAATTAAAAGTGTTTCTGCAAGCAGCCATGCCCTTTCGACATTTTCTCACCTTTTCAGTATTCTCAGTGTTAGTAACAACTGAATTTCGGTACTCCGCATCTGTGTAATGTGACGGTGCATATTTTGTGAAGTACGTATTTGGTTGTTTATTTTCTGCTTTTATTTTTGCAGAGGTTCCAAACGGATCTAGTTCACCAACATATAGGCCTCCACCTAGAATAAAGGAAATATTAGTGAGAGGTCAGCCTGTTAAGCTCAAGTATTGCTTCACCTGTAAAATCTTTCGTCCACCACGTGCCTCTCACTGTAGTGTTTGTGATAATTGTGTAGGTGAGTATGGTTTGTTCGTAACACGTAACAAAAAAAAACTTTGGATAACTGCTTTCATTAATTTAAAGTTTGCTGACCGGTTTTTAATTTAGAAGGAATTTCCATCTACAGTTTAGTGTATCTCCTTTGAACCCAAGGTTTGCAGTGCTAGGTTTACTTTTGCTAGATGCAGTTACAGAGACACTACCCATTTCGAGGCTTGCTGGAAAGCTGTGTCACGCACGGCGCAATGCTAGCATGTCATTAGAATGGAGAAGCCTTTGCACGAGTCGTCTATTTGGCATTTACCGCCGAAATGTTGCATTTCAATTTGCTAGACAGGTGTTATGCAGAAAAGCAAACAAAATAAATGTTGATCTACAAAGAATCAACAACTGAAAGAACGATCGAAGAGATCATGCAAAAAGTAGGCCTAACGCAATCGGGCTATAGGCCTAACCCATCCTGGTTAGTAAAAAAAATTAACAACTTACTAAAAAATACTTCATGTCAGGCAGATTCAGAGAAAATGCACATCTTACACATCCAACATGCAGAAGAAAAAACATCCAGGGGTGAACACGCAGGGGTGTTTTCGGACTAGTACGAGACTGGAAGTCCCTGGACTCAAGGGCTTCCCGGATTTCCATACTTAAGTTCGGGCAGAAGTGGCGAACCACAAGAAAAACAGGACACAAGTTCCCATGTGTCCGACTGGTATAGTACCCGAAAAACGAAGTGAGTTTTAAACATGGCTGACATTGCCTTATTAAAGACAATGATGCATGCGAATTAGGCACCTGAGAGGCTAACCTCATTGCATTGCTGGTTTTAAAGGTACAAGGGTTTAGAAATTCGGGTAAGAAAAGCAAATTGAAAACGATTTAGCACATGCTGAAGATTAGTATTTTGCAGATAGTAAGAAACATAAGTTCTTAGCAAAGTTCTGATGCAATTATCTGGTATGTAATTTCGCAGATAGTTTCAAAATTAATTAACTACACTATCTTAATTCCCATACCCACTGTGAACTCATTAAATAAAAAATTCAGCCTAATTAAAAACTGAAGCCTAATCAGGAAAGTTTTGGCGAAAACCCTTTTAATATTGTATTGAAATATTAAAATGCGTTGACAGAAAGTCAAAAATGTTGCTCGGTTTGTTTTTGAAGAAAATTAACTGATCACTGATCTAACGATCACCACAAAATTGGCCACGATCAGTGTGCAAGATAATTTCCGGTACAACCGTATTGTTAACTGATCACAATATTTTTTGCGTTTCTTTTGCAGAGCGGTTTGATCATCATTGTCCTTGGGTAGGGAATTGCGTAGGAAGAAGAAATTATCGCTATTTCTACATGTTTATTGTGTCTTTAGCATTCCTGTGTGTCTTCATTTTTTCATGTGTTATCACTCATCTCATACTGAGTAAGTAAAAGAATTTACTTTCATTCTACTTTTGTGTGACTTGCATGTTAAGTGTTGTGCGACACCATGTAAAATTGTTTTCTTGTTGCAGTGAAAATATACATTACCTATTTTAAAGCATTCTCCTTCTCATAATGCTGTTCTATCTCAAGAAAATAAGGCGAAGATATACTTCCACGTCGCTACCCACTGCGCAAGTTACTGTGCAGTCTCCTCGTATATAAATCGAAGCGGAGCGGCTTGGCTCATCTTTTATTCTCTACGACGAACTGCTGTTCTACTGCTCAGTGCCATCGCTCCGCTCCTCGGTCCACGATCCGCCTTGCCATGCCACGGACCAAGGGTACTCACAAGGAGACCTCGGCTTGCCCTGCACGATCCGCATCTCCGGTTCCCCTGGACCCTTCTGTTTCGAGGAACGTGGAGGTTCTTTAATTAACTGCTGACCAGGATTCCTTGGAACCTCCGCTACCTTTAATGAATCCTTTCCTGTCCGAACAGTTTCTTCTGCCTCCACCTTACGGTACGGCAACTACGTCCCCGATCCCATGCAGCCAGCCTGTGGCTGCCAGTGATCTACGATCCCTCACTGAAGAACTCTTTCGCACTAAAGAGCGCTACGCCCGTTTGAAACTTCAAATCAAGGCTCGAAAAGCAACTGCCAAAATGACCTCTTCCTCCGCGCTTCAACTTGCGCCTCTTGTCTTCATGCTCCTCTCAGCCCTCTGCCAGTGTGCTGGCTAGCGGTCCGCTTTCCAGTTCTCAAGTTAGTGAACTAATGGACTCTTCCCTCCGCACCTTTAGAAGGAAACTGCTGACTGCACCCGTTTCCAATTACACTTCGGCCTGGTTGGCCTCCATGCCCAAATGTCGGTGTACGATGGTCAGGGAGGCCGGACCCTCACAAGCTGATACCGCGCCAACGGCACACGTCCCATCCATTCCTGTTCCGAATTCAGAACACCATTCGCCCTTGTACGAGGACACCCTGATCCTCCTTTCCGTGGGAATCCCAATCCCTCGGATATTCCCCTCCCGGACATTGAAAACTGTCGAAGGTATTATTCCTGACTGTTTCTTCTACAAGCCAAGCCCAGAATCGGACACTACTAGCAAGAACCGTGGCTCGCTACAGGGTTCGGATTTTGACTCGTGAGATCAGCTCCCGCACCAGCCACCGTTATTGGGACTATCACCACGCTCCTCCAACGTTCCTACGGACAGGGGCCGTCTTCCTCGGCAACGGTACACCATTAAAATTAGATAAACATCCCCCTCCTCCACGTCCGGGGCGAAAAAATTACTTTTTTCGTCTGATCGGTGTAGGCACAGCCAACCCAAGGAACTTTGACACGTATCACAAGTCCGAGTTTTTAGTGGCAGATACGAAACTCGACTTGGATCTGCACCGTTTTTACCGCGCCGCTGTACCTGTTTTCCTGCTCTGTGACAACTATCGCCAGCTCCGCATCGGCTTCCGCACCACCTCCCAGGCGGATGTCCTCAGTGCAGCGGCAAATGCGTTGTGTGAGCACCTCTACGCCGATCCACCACCAAGTGATACACGTCAACTAGCCTTTCTGATTAACCAGGTTTTTCAGAAGAGCTGCTTTGCCACTAACCATGCCATGAAGTGGTTCACTAGAGTATTGTTTTAACTCCCCACTTCTTTTAAGGGAACTTGCACTTAACACTGCTCCGAACCTACATGATTCGACACGCCACATCTTGCGAAATCAACCAATTCATGTGTCGGAATCTGTTATTCAGTTTAATCCCTAAAATCGCACCGTACTTAAACATCTCCGCAAGCCTCGTCCTTCCAAGACTCGTCAGTACCGGCGTCAACGGTCTGCTTCCTCATTCTGCCTCAATCCTCCCAAAGAGGACTGGAACACCGCCAAACCACCCGATGTTCCTCCGGCTTCTTTCCCTCGTTCCTCGTCGCCCTTTCCATCCCAATCCCAGGGCCGCGGACGATCCGTGGGCCGTTCCTCTATTCCCGATAAGAAACATCGACGATCCTCTCCCCGCCGACTATCCAAGGGTCGATCCAATTACTGACATTCCTCCGCTCCCACAAGTTGTGGGGGGACGCCTTCGGTTTTATGCCAAAGCTTGGCAAAAAATTATCTCTGATCCAGTGATCCTCTCTATTGTCCATGACGGGTTCAAACCAAAATTTCTTTTCCTTCCCACATTGCGAAGTCCGCCTTGGGAACTGGAAGCACCATCATCCGACCGTTCTGCGCAGAAATCTCCATCCTCAAGAAGGCTGCGATCCGAATCGTGCCACAACCGATCCGGCCGGGATTCTACAGCATCGTTTTTCTTTGCGACAACAAAACTGGCGGTGCCCGCCTCGTCGTCAACCTCCGATCCCTCAATCAATATATCCGCAATCCTCATTTCCAAATGGAGAAAACTTCCTCCATCCGAGACTCGTTACTGCTTCAAGACTGGACGATTTCTGTAGACTTAACGGATGCTTATCTACCCATTCCGCTTCATGCCTCTGTCCGGCACCTCTTTCAATTTATTCACAACGGCGCTGTCTACGAATTCCTGTGTTTCCCATTTGGCCTGAACGCCGCTCCTTGGATTTTTACCTTGGTACTCCGCCCAGTGCTAGCCCACCTCCACCAACAGGGCATCCGCATTCACGCCTTCGTCGTGTATCTTGCATCAACTAAGCCTGGGCATCAACTTTCCCAAATCACGTCTACAAACCGCCCATCCTTCACGTTCCTTGGGGTATTCATCGATCTCGTCCGAACCTCGGTCATGCCATCCCCAGAGAGGATCGAGAATTATCTCTCCGCTTCACTCTCCTTCCTCCACATGCCTCATCATGCATTTCGAAATCTCGCCTCTGTCATCGGCATCGCCTCTGTCATCGGCATTCATTCCCAGACCTGGTCCACTTAACGGCAGGTGGATGGCCAGTGCGCTTCATCATTACCGACTAGCAGAATGGGGTGACCACAACAGGCACTTCGACTGCCGGCTCGGCCCCTTGGTCAGTCTTTCCTCTTCGCAACAATGGCTTGGTGGATAGAAAACCTCAATCTCACTGCTTCGGTTCCCCTACACGAACGTCTTCCCCAGATCCACTCCTTCACAGACGCTTCATTAACAGGGTGGGGAGCCCAAATCGGCAACATGACTGCTTCCGGCAAATGGGACTCCGGGACTTCCGATCAAATCATCCCTTGGAATTGCGAGCAGTCCTTCCTGGACTGCGCCATTTCCAGCATTACCTGATGGGACACGTAGTTCAGATACACACCGACAACACTACTGCTGTTGCATATTTCAGGAGAGGAGGTGGAACACATTCCCTGTTCCTCCATCAAATTATCTCCAAATTTTTCAGTTATGCATTCAACTCCGAATTTGCCTCCTGCCGCTCCACATTCCCGGCAACCTGAATGTGATCGCCAATTCCCTTTCCAGGCAACCTGAATGTGATCGCCAATTCCCTTTCCAGGCATGCTCCACCGACCAGCGAATGGACTCTATGGGGCCGCCCGATGCTGGACCTGTTCACCACGAAGCTCAATGCCAGACTTACCCACTTCGTCGACCTGTTCCCGGATCCCCAAGCCTGTGCCGTGGATGCCCTCACCCTAGACGGAATCACCTGTAGGCATACCCCCCCCCCGCTGCTTCTCCCCCTAGTCCCTCATTGGCTCCGGCCCTCCTCAACCTACTCATCGACACACCTTGTCGCCTTCCGATCTGCCGCCACCTACTCTCCCAAGGAAACGGGAAAGTTTTACACCTGAACCACAAGCACTTCAACTGCACGGGTGGCTGTTTTTGTCCAGCTCCTCCGAGCAACACGAGTTTTTGAGGACGAGCCCCTCTGTATAGCCTCCATAGCCGTCCACACCTCTACCAACAAGATCTACGACAGCCACTGGCAACGGTGGTTTCGTTGGTGTGTCAAGGAACAAGTTGATCTTGTCAATCTCCCTATCCTGGAATTCCTCCGCTTCCTGACTTCCATGTTCGCCAGTGGTCTACATGGCTCGACGATCCTAGTGTATTGCTCCGTCCTGAATGCCTCTTTCAGGGCTGCTAGAAACAAGATCCTCGATGACTTTCGGATTTCCTGTCTGATCCATTTCTTCAAGATTGACAGGCCTCACGCACCCAAACAGTTTCCTGATTGGGATCTTTCCATTGTCCTCTCGGCGCTCCTATCCCCACCGTATGAACCTATGAATTCCTGTCTTCTTAGTAGCGCTAGCAGCCTGTCTTAAGTGTGGAGAACTACAAGCACTTTCCGCCATTGCTACTGACTGTTTTTTTCTGAATGACTACACCGAGACTCGAAACAACTTTGGCTCCGAGAGCAACTTTCCGGGCCAAGACTCAAAAACCAGAGGATAGAACAAGACTATTTATCACCCCCTCACTGTCTAACATCCTCGGTGATGATTAGGAACGAGCATTATGCCCTGTAAGTGCGATCCGCTTTTATCTCAAAGCATCTAAACCTATCGGTCGTGGTCGGACCCAGTTATTTTTACCTTTCACCTTCAAAGTAGATATTACATCAATCGGATGATTCTACGGGGCAAAAAACGGTCATAGGCCAAGCCTATGATGGATGCTCTTGACATCAGCTGTGTAGAAGAACCAGGACTCTGCCAGTAGAAATAGGAACTCATTGGCTGCCATTGAAGGAACTGTAGGCATTAATAATGCAAGAAGAACCCATTTGACTGTGACAAATGCAGGAAAGCACAATTAAGCACAGAGCCAAGTATCACAAAATAAACCGTTAAGCTTACTTTAATTACTTTGAAACGCTGTTGAATCACTTCGATCTCGCAAATTGCTCATTACGCTCACTTTTAAAAACTGGATACTGTCAGTATCTTGCCAATTTTCGATAGTATTTCAACAATCTTCATCAGGCAGGATCAAGAAAATTGAGTTTTCTGGTTACATTTTCGTCTGCTTGCCTGCTTGCTTTGAAGCGAAAGGAAAGTTTCTGAACTTAGGGTATCCAACAGGGCTCCTAAATTCCCAGATGAAAAGAGCATATGGAATTGCAAAGAGCAGCAAAAGGAGGAATAAAAAAGAAGACGTTGACGAGGCCCAGCAAGGAAGAAAAACACCCAGAGTGAACCTAACTTTACTTAAAGTGAGAAAATCGGCGATATCCTAAGAAAACAAGGCTTCACGACTTATTTCAGAAATGTGAAAGGTCTGAAATTGAAAATAGTCAAGTAGGGGCAAAGTATGCAGGATAGCACTCAGAAATGCAGAGGGAAGCAGAAGGAGAAAGACGAGGTGATGTAGCCTGAGTCCTTAAGCTATGCTAACGAAATTCTCCCTCAGCTTGGTTATATACCTGCTGCCTGCCTGCAGGTAGGAGGGAGAGCGACGGAGGGGGGGTGTGAGGTAGAGGGGTCGCTTTGGAGGAGGAGTGACTGACCAAAACCGGCCGAGCTGGCACTACCGGAAGTCGTCCATGACAGTGCGGACGGGCAGGGTAGCCTTGCACTCTGATTGGTGGGGAGAAAAAATACTGAGTTCGGATTGGAAGGAGCTTGGATGGCAAAGGGAATTGCCGACTTTGGGTGTTTTTAGAGGCCTTGGCTTGAGTAGTGCATTGAGTTAAACTCGTAACAACGTGAGAATAGGCCTATACATTTTTTTTTTTTAATAAAAACTATAATGTTATGCATTGCAACTATTGAAGGAAAGGGGGGGGGGGACTAAGTTTGATGCTCAAATAAAAATAAATGATTATTAATTGAAGGCAAAGGCTTAGTTGTGCATTCGGAATTGAGATCACTATGGTCGGAGCCCTGAAATAAAAATACAAGATACACACTGAAAATGTCCGGTAAAATAATCGTGGTTGTGTTGCCATATTGAACAAGGTAGGGTTCATGAGAAAAGATTACGTTAAGTAATGCTTTCATAAAAGCCTAGGCAAAAGATTAAATAAACCAGCTTGTGTTTTAAAATGCTATAACGCATAAAAATTTAAATGTATTATCACATCCGCAAAAATACCGTTGTTGTGGTCAAAGTTTTCATAGTTGCTAAAATCGTCACCTTAGTAAAATAAAAATGTTGAAGACATAGTAAACATGTAAACTAGCACAGCACTAAGCTAGTCGGCTTTATGCCTAGAAATAAATTCGAGAAATACAAATAAATATTTACATGTTTGTAGAAAATGGCGACGGAGATTGCGTGCGTCGGCGCTCAGTTTGAGCACTTTTTCAAATGAAGCTGTAGACCAAAGTATGGTGAAAGTTCAAGTTCTGCCTTCACAGGATGTTTGATTAAGTTCAGGTTTATTAAGAGCTGCAAATCAGAGTCGATGAAGTCCATTTTCTTGGAAGATACAAATTTTTTAACTTGGAAATGAAAAATAGGCCTAGCGCTTTTTGGCGCTAAGAAAAAAAAAGGTGTTCCCGAGTTGTTGATGGTTGGTGTCGGGTCTCCTAACCAATCGACAGGAATTTTTAGGCCTCATGCCTTTACAGTGACTATGGGAGTCGTACAGGATACGAACGAAGGAGTTTATTTAGTGCCATGCAATGGATGCAGTTCAGTTAACATTGGCGAAACGAGAAAGGGGGTGAGGACAAGGCTTGGGCGGCACATTGGAGACACCAGGAATGAAGTGGAAGAAAATGGAATTGCAGTTCATTGTATGGAAACTGAACACGATATTGGCTGGGACAAAACAAAGACGCTAGTAAGAGCAAACTCGAGGAGAGATCGTCACGCCTAGAGTCTATTGCTATCCAGCACCACTTAAAGAATAACATCCCCCTAATGAACATCCAGGGCCGATCTAACCCAAAAGTCATGCACTTGATTGGGAATGAATTAGATGGCATACTGAAGCAAAGATGGAGTGAAAGAAGTAAGTAATAAATGTCCCTGGACATTGTTTATTGCTAGAACCACGCCATTTATACGTAACATTGTAAATATTGGATCCAGCATTGTTTATATAGGTGACCATGCCTCTTGTTGTGCTTACCTTGTAAATATCTTTTCTTTTCAAGCAAGCAGACGAAAATGTAACCAGAAGACTCAATTTTCTTGACCCTGCCTGATGAAGATTGTTGAAATACAATCGAAAATTTGCAAGATACTGACAGTATCCTGTTTTTGAAAGTGTGCGTAATGAGTAATTTCCGAGATCGAAGAGAGCCAAGTATATTTCCTGCAGAGAATGTGGAAAGGCTATTTAATGGGTTAGTGACGTTAACTTTAGAAATTGTGGAGAAAACCCATACAAGTGCTAAGAATGTGCTGCAGCGAATGGTATGCAATTAATTAGGCTTAAAACACTTGTGGGCAAATGCAGTGTGCAATAACTAATAAGCATACTAGACTGACAGTAGCTGTTGTGAAGCCAAAGCCAGTGTGAGACCACTCAAGAGTAAGGAGTGTGGTAAAGACTTTATTGCATACTAGAGGCTTAGTATTACCAACACTGGGGAGAAACCATTCATCAGTCAGTAGTGTGGAACATTACCCAAGTGGTAAAGTAAAGATGATACACAGCCAGGGGTGCAGAATATGCCAGAACGCTAGAACGAGGTTCGCGGGAAATTTCAGCGAACTGAGGAAATTCACTGAAAAATGGCTTGCCTACATAGTGAAAGGCTGTGGAAATTTGCAAAATCTGTAGGAAAATTTTGTGGGAAATTTTGTCTAGTAAGAATTTTATGCACCCCTGTACACAGCACCCTCTTGTGGACATTAGTGTATATAAACATAATACATCCCTAAAAAAAAACACAAAACAAAAATGCTACGGATTATTGCTACAGCTAGGATTAAAGCGGAGGCCCCTGCACTTTGTAGAGAAAGCAGCCAAAGTAGATGCTTACGCTACGCAACGAGGTAGGGAATTCCAGTCCACAACAGTTCTTGGATAAAAAGAACACTTGAAGTAGTCAGTGCTACAATGATATCGTTTGTTCTTCTGGGAGTGGTCACTTTTAGAAATGATATCTGGAGCCTGACAGAACTCTTCAGAATCGATGAACGTGAGACCATGTTTGATTTTGTATAAAAGTCCAAGGCGGTGCTCTCACTTCCTCTGGCTAAGAGTTGAAAGATCCAGATCCCACATCAAGTCACTAACACAGATGTCGTTTCTGTATTTGCCAGTAATGTATTTGGCCTGTCTCTGAACCATTTCCAACTATCAGTATGTATACCGTATAATTGAACCTGTGCAGTCATCCTGGGGAGAAAACTTGTAAATGTTATGTATATGGGAAAGCCTACATAATTTCTGCAGTCGCACTACGCTGCAGAGACACTGCAGAAACCATTTAACTGTTTTGAATGTAGAAAGCCCTTGATGATTATACAGGCACACAACACAGTGGGAAGAGATACACGGGAGAAAAAAAACATTTAACCGTAGTGAATGTGGTATAGACTTTCCATGCCATGCTATCCTTCCGCACACACATGAGAAAGGCAGTACAAATGCAAATTATGTGGAACTGCTTGTATTTACTGTCATTTACTGCTAGTATTTAGGAAATACTTTAATTTAGGCCACTTAAAAAAAGAAAGTTGGTTCTCGGGCATTTTTCTTCTAAAATTCGTGCGGGCGGGCGAAATTTTATTTTTAATTTTTTTATTTTTCGGCCCTAGTTTTCCGTACATTTTGGGGAATTATTTTTTATTTTGGGTAAAATAAAGAACACTGCATCATTATTATGCTTACCATGTGTCCATGAAATTATTTAACGACAAGAATGGTAATTTTATATTTTAATTTCTCGTTAAGGACCATTTTTGATCTGTAACTTTTATTTTTACCGCGTTGTTTCTTTTTATTTCCCGTCAAAAAATCGGTGCAGGAGGGCCTGAGAACCAACTTTTCTTTTTTTAATGGCCTTACATTCAAACTTAAATTTCAGTAAAGGAGCCATGTCAAGTGGATTAACTTTAAGGTTCCCAAAGTTAAATGACACCAATTATCAGTCATGGTATTTTGACATGGTCATGTTTTTGAAAGAGCGCGGTTTATACGGCTTTGTGGACAGCAAAAATGTATTAGTTGCCCCCTCACCAGAAGAGGAAGAAGCTCGTCCAAGTGCAACTCGACAGTACAGATTCCGGGAATCTCGGGCATTAGCTACGATCGCATTGGGAATTAATGCCGATTTAAAGATTTTGATTAGAGCTTGCACAACCGCCAAAGATGCTTGGGAAAGTTCTGTGTTTCAACCAAAATCCCGTGCACGCATAGGACACCTGAGGAAGGAGTTTGTGTTAATGAGAATGCAAACAGTGGAATCCAGAATGCAGTCACCGATTTGGAGGATGCAGGCAAGACTATTGCAAAAGAAGAGCAAGCCTACCAAATGATTTGTGGGTTACCAAGCGAAGGGGATTCTGTTGTTGAGCGTCTTTAAGTTTTAGAAGATGACGAGTTGAACCCAGAACAATTAAAGAAAGGCTGTTAACCGAATATCAACGTCGGAATCCCACTATCCAAAGTCGACTTGATGCTGGATGAGGTACACGCCATGCCAATGGGTTACAACCGAAAACCCAGAAATGAGGATCAAAGGGATAGGGGTGGTCAACACAACAAACGACGAGGAAGATCCAAGAGTCCATTTCGTCAGAAAATAAATAGGAACAAGAATAACCTATGTTTTTTCTGTGGTAAGGGAGGATATTTAGCCCGTGATTGTCAAGATTCTACCAACCATCCGGGATGGGAAGGAAGACGCAGAAGAGAAGATGATGGTCATGCTTACTTCGTAGAAGCCAACGTTGCAGCGAAAACGGAAGCGTGCTGGCTACTTGATACCTCAGCGACTCGTCATTTCTGCAACAACAAAGACTGGTTTAGAAATTTTCGCCAATTGAATAGTAATCCAGCAGTGCTAGCTGAAGGCACATCGAAGATTTGTGGAATTGGCGATGTAACCTTCCACGTTTCTACAAGAAAAGGAACGCAGCCCATTATTTTGAAGGATGTGATGTACGCACCAAATATGAGAAATTTGATCTCGGGATCGAAGATTGTCGAGCAAGGAAGCAAGATAGCAACCGATAACCGAGGCCTCATTGTTCGTGATCCAAGAGGGACCATTGTAATGAAGGCACCATTAGAAGAAAGATTCTTCGTCATTAGAGGACGTGTCGTTCAGGAGACATCCTTGAATTCATCGAAGCCTGATGAAATGAAGACCAACAAGCCTCCACAAAGAACTACGTTCACTGTAGGGGTGGACAAGGAAGAGCCTCAAAGCCCTACAGCATTTCAGCAAAGGGGAACCGCAAGGAGAAGATCCTTGGACAGCCACTGAATTGTGGCACAATCGTCTAGGCCTCATAAGTGTGCAGCAGATAAAGAAGATGATTAAAGACGGCAAAGTTAGAGGTGTGGAGACATTGTCAGCCGACAATCTGATATGCGATGTATGTCGACTTGGGAAGTCCACACACGCCCGCCATGTGACTATTATGGAAAGAAGTTCCAAAGCGCCTTTGGACTTGGTGCATTCAGACGTCTGGGGTCCTGCACCAGTCACTTCTTGTGGCGGAGCCCGTTATTTCATTTCGTTCTTCGATTACTCGAAGATGCACAATTTACACCATGACGACCAAAGTCGAAGCGTATGCCAAGTTTCAAAGAGTTTCTGGCGGCAGCGGAACGAGAAACTGGAAGAAAATTACGTCGTTTGAGAACCGACAATGGTCTGGAATATTGTGCGGGATATTTTAACTAAGAGTGACTCGTCTGGGAATACGAGCCGAATGTATGAATGTTTACAGCCCGCAGATGAACGGTGTAGCCAAACGCCTGAACCGTACATTGTTAGATGTCGTAAGAACAATGCTCGTATCGGCAAATCTCTCGGGAGAATGGTGGGCCGAGATGGTCTCACAGCATCGTATATCAAGAACAGAGTGGCACATTCGGGACTGAATGGTGATATACCGAATGCATTGTACTTTAGGAAGCAACCAAGTGTCGGACATTTGAGGAGAATTGGATCGATGTTTCATGCATGATGACCGAAGATCACGCACTAAATTACGATCAAGATTGGGAGTCTTAGTAGGATATGCCATGAACACCAGAGGCTACAGAGGTTGGTGTCCAGATGAAGGAAAGTTCGTCATAAAAGCAGTGAACGAAGACTTGTGTTTATTGCAGTATGTGTTAAGTCGTGACAACGTAGCCGACGTGTTTAATAAGCCATTGCCACGTGTGCCCTTTGAGAGGTTCCGCCACGCAGTAGTGCGCTGAACGAAGAGAGAAGCAAGACCTCGCCTTAAAGCCTGGCCATAAAGGGGTGGTGTGTTATGATGTATGCTTGGGTTATGGCCAGACACTAAGCAAGGTCCCCCTTCCAGGCACCCTAGCTGTGTTTCATGCTCAGTTGACCTTAGGCTTTCCTGAGAACTGGGTCCCTTAATGACTTCTTGCCTGGATTTTGATAAGAGCAGTCAAGCTCAGCACTGCTCTGCCCTATTTTGATTTATCCACTTTGATTGAAGCCCTATATGATATTTGTGAAAGCGCAACTATTTAACTGTCTGGACAGTACAGATAAGTGAACAAGTGTCTAACGAATATATTGTATTTTTTGTTGCCCAAACCAGATAAGTAAACTGGTCAAAGAAAAGCCTAAGCCTAATTTAATTTATTGAGATCCTAATTTGCATACCATTGAGTTTATTTGCCCTTGTAGAATAACTGTGGAGGTCCTGTATTTAATATAGTGGCTATTTTCTTAACTACTCTGCAGTAATACTAACTGGGTACCGAATTGGGCACTTAGTCGCTGCCCGACGTGTACTCTGACCCCTTTGCACACTTTTGTTCTGTGTAGGGAGCCGCTTGCTACCCAAGGGGGGGGGGGGGGGGGTGTGGCGTGGTCATATGGCTCCCGCCGCCTTGACAAAGTCTGTGGACTGTTTTAAAATAGGTAATGTATATTTTCACGGCAGCTAGAAACTCCAAAATACAGTATTACCTGGTTGATATTGGTTTCTATTGCCTATTGAAAATATACATGACCTTAGTCTAGTGTTGCACGGTATTAAGTTTTTGCAGGGCGGTACGGTACGGTTCTGAAAACGGCGCTTTCTTCTTGATTGGACGCTATTATGACATTGACAACACTAACACACTCGGACACGCTTGTTTCTGAAAAGCTGCTCCCTCCCCCCTCCCCACCCTCTTCTGCAATGTGGGCACTTCACCTGCCTAGCAGTGGTATCAGATTTCACTCCCTCGTGCAAATTTCACACCTCAGTATCGGCGCTTACTTGTGCGAATTTAGTTAAGAGAATTGCTGCCATCAAAAAGAGGGTAAACTTGCTTCGTGAATGGTCGTCAACATCACGGTAATACCGTGGTGGGCGGTATTACCGTGGTGCTAAAAAAGGAATGATAACTGATACTGTAATTTTTTTTTTAACGTCAATACCGTGAGTATCGATTTACTGTGCAACACTACCTTAGTCCCACCCTCCTCCCCTCTTGCCGCCATCTGGGCACAATAGATGATCGAAAAGATGAACTAAGTTGCTCCACTTCGATTTATATACGAGAAGGCTGCGCAGTGGGTAGCGACGCGGAAGGATATCTTCGAATTATTTTCTCTAGATTGAACAGAATTATGAGAATGCTTTAAAATAGGTAATGTATATTTTCAATTGGCCATAGAAACTAAAATCAACCAGGTAATACTGGTATTTTGGAGTTTCTATGACGTGAAGATATTGGTGCTTGCGCCCATGGATGGTGAACCTTTTAACAGGTATAGCGTGGAATCAAATGTATAAATTCATCTGTAAACCAGCCTCAAAGTAATTCCGTGGAACGCTTTTGCAGGACTTAACATTACAAGCAGTTTACCATGAACACCCCTAAGATTGGGAGCGTTGTTTGCCTGGTGCAATGTTTGCGTTACCTACAGCTCCACACAAAAGCACAGGTGTTACCCCAGCCGAACTTGAGTATGGCCGAAATATTAAAGGTCCTCTCCACCAGTGTCGTCGAACCCGATGTATGTACACCCAACGATGCTAGAGTATGTTTTAGATCTTTTACGAATGTTAAATACTTGCATGAACTGCATTAGAAAACATGCAAAAAAGACAGCTTAAAAATAAAGCTTATTACGACTCAAAGGCTACTGAACGCAAGGTCGAAGAAGGTGATAAAGTTTAATCTAAAACCCTCACATACTAACAAGTTGGACATTTTTTGTGTTGGTCCTTGCAGTATTGAAAAGATTGTCCATCAATTATTTGTGTTCAAGAAGTCCTATGGGAAACGACTTATATCATAACGTATCACATAAATCTTCTGAAACCATATTTGCCTAGGGAAGGTTCACCTCTAGTGAAGAACGTGATGTACTTAGTAAGGATTTTACTTGGTCTGGTCAACCAGGAGACTACAGTCTTTCTAGTGAAGAAGCAATGCCCTTTTCAAGAAAGTGGGTAACCTGAAACCCGAGCAAAGGCACGATTTAATCAAAATCTTTCAAGTTAAGGGTGTTTTCTCTACTCTTCCTGGCCGCTTGAATCTTGTAACCTATGATGTTGAACTGATCAAGGACGCTGTGAATCCTAATACGTACTATCGACATGCCAAGTTTGAAACGTGACTTGGTAGTGGCAGAAGTCAAATGTTAGACTTAGGCCTACTTCGTGAAATGAACTCTCCGCACGGCAGCCCCATGATTATCCAAAAAGAGGATGCCAATCCTAGACCTGTATCCTACTACAGGGAGTTAAATACCAATACCGTGACTGTGGCTTACCCTATTCCCAATATTGAGGAGTGCATTGAGAAGGCAAAATGAAAATTTATTTCAATTTTTAATTTTAGAGGATTTTGGCAGGTAGGCCTAACTCCTATACCATCCCAATATGCTGCTATTACAACACCTATACGAAAGTATGTATGAACCTTTCATTATGAATGTAGGAATGAACAATGCCCCATTTTGCTTCCAAACGCTAATGGATGGCATTCCATGGAATGGAAGAGTTTGTTACCTCATTTCAGGACGACACTGCTGTTGGGTCCGAAATGTGGCCTCAATACCTTCAAAACATGTTAGTTAACCTTTCTTAGAGCTGTAAGAAAAGCAGGTGTAACAGTTAGTGCGATAAAATTACAAGTTGCTTGCAACAAAGCAACATTTCTCGGACATAAAGTGGGTGATGGAAGTCGAACCCCTTCAGAGGTAAAAGTTCCGTTCAAAAATGTGAGTGTCCACAAACTAAGAAAGATATCAGATCCTTTCTTGGCCTTGTAGGCTATTACCAGCACTACATTCACCGGTACTCAAAAATCTGTGCATCACTCAGACTCCTTAAAAAGCGCTCGCGGCTTTTTGAGGTGGTCGCAGGGTTTAGAGTAGTGAGCGCCATCGACCATGGCTAATCCCTTCCACCCTTAGTAGTATTTAATGTACAACTGAGCTGTCCGTACCACCTTCTCCATAGTCAATACTACTTGTCACCATTTGCAGAATAATTGGCCCTGTGGCCGATCGACCTAATTTATTCTACTAAATAAGACATGCTAGTAACGATAGGGGAAGTGACCTGGTTTATTAAGTGAACATAATACATAATACATCTACATAATAAGGTCGTTGCAACAAGTATAAGTAAACAATCACTTCGATCGCTTTTCATTCTTTGTGCACGTGTTATGTCTTTGCTACGGTGCCTAACAATATCGTCTAAACTGTTGATTGTTGATGGGTAAAATGAAAGACTTCGTGTTTCAGCTAAAGGCATATAGTTTCGAATCAAACTAAGCCACATTGTTAATTTCGATGCCTACTGGCCTCGAAATTAACACCTAAAAGCACGATGGTATGGCTTACTTATTTCGTAAATGCGGGCTTTCAGAGCTGAGCTGAATTGTTTCAAATCTTAGCCTGGTGGCTTTGACATTTTTTCTGGGAGAGGCAGAAAGCAAATCCCTCGGACCAATAATACCTCATTATTGTTTTTTCACTTAGACAGGTCTTATTGTTGTTGGCCACTATGAAAGATGGTAATGATAAACCTTGTGCTCCGCAGTAATTTGCAGCAACAATAAGACCTGTCCAAGTGAAAACAAAACAATGAGGTATTATTGGCCCGAGCGATTTGCTTTCTGCCTCTCCCAGAAAACAAAAATGTCGAAGCCGCCAGGCTAAGATTTCAACACCACCCGTCTATACAACGGACTTCAGCAAGCAATACAACATTATTAGCCAGCGCAATTTTTTCAGACAACGCTGCTGGAAAATGCATCGACGTCCCGATTTTTAAAACGGTGCATCCACTGACTTGCATCACGTTTGTTAGACAGTGTGCGCAAACATTAGATTGAACAAACTTAATTCGATGAAAGCGTTTGTTGTTCAGTGTGCACAAAATTGGGATTGAAGAAACTTAATTCGGTGAAACCTGTACATACACATGAGCAACCAAACCGTGCCAGTGTTGCAAACGGTAGATCCAAGACCAGCCGTGCGTAGCAATACATAGTTTATAGCAATACATAATACATTGACGTGTGATCACTAGTGTAATGGCGGATGCTACGACGGGAGGGGCTTGTAGCAGGCACCAACATCTGGTTTAGTTGCGGAGGTTTAAAATACTTTAGGTTGCGATATTAGATTTCTTTTTACTAACATAGCTCTTACTATAACCTTTTGAGGAATAGTGTCAGAAGCCTCGGCTAAAAAGGATTAAAAGTAAATTAAAGACTGGTATTTACTGCCACCACGGTAGGGCTTAGTTACTAGCTACAGGAGTCTAAAATAAAATTATGTTAACTCTAACTAATAATTGGGAAACTAAAGTCAGATAAACAAACTCTTGGTTTTTATGACAAATATCAAAATAAACAGTTACGTGTTTTGTTTCAAGATTCAAACAAGTTTACAGTTTAAAATCGTATTTTAAATAATAAAATATCGAAACCAAATTTCAAGTAACGTTAGGGTTTCACCATTGAAGGGCAAGCTTCTATAACGACTGCACTAAAACTTCCGTGAAGTAAGGTTTAGATTAAAGTTATAATTAACATAACTAAAAAGCCGGTTTTTAGGAAGGGGACCTTAAACCCTTTAAGTTTATGGGGATACAAGATTCCAAAGAGCCGAAAACCTATGTCCCCATAAAGTTCAAAGATAACTATCGAATTTAAAGTTAAAGTTCCTATTTAATTTAGAATTGAGAGCCTAAAAAATACATCTAAGTTTAAACTAGCTTTTTAGATAGTGACTGTTGGCTTTGTCGGTGAACTATGCTAAGGAAGGCTTTGAGCTGTTTGCTTATAAAGGGGCTTGTTGCTAGGGAAACTGCGGACCGAACCGATGACTTGGTTACCGGCAGGCAGTGGAGAAATTTTCAGTCTGCGAGGTACTTTTGTGTTTGTTAGGGGTTAAGCCAAGCCGTGTGCAGTTCGTGTGGGGATCTGCGAAGCGGTTCTCAAAGGCAACTGGCTCAGGATTGGTTTAAAGGGCTGAGCCCTGAGTGGCCGAAATAAGGTCTCTAGAATCCGTTTGGGGTCTAGATTCCCACATGCTGCTTTGCGTTTGTATTGAATCAGTTAGGCACAATAGATTTTGGAGTTGGAAACCGTCTGACTGTTGTAGCTCATAAAATGAAGTTTCATGAAGGAAGAGCCATTTCTATTGCAGGATTGTAGTGGAGATAAAAATCAGGTCTCACCAATCCATTTGGAACCAGGGCTCCTTTATACTAGTTAAGCTATTACATTACAAGGATCCATAGATGACATCATGCGAAGGGCGTCCGTAGGTGATGTATATGGTTGTGGCTGTGCATAAATTTTTTAAATTCAAACCGAAAGTTTGCATTTTAGGACTAATCTCACGTTTCGCTATCATTTACCGATTATGTTTCGGGGTTCTTAACAAATATTTTGTGAAATTACGGTGATGTAGTTAATTTTCCTATTTTATTGAACAATAATAGAGGTTTTTGTTTAAACACAAAATGATTAAACATTTACACGGTTAACATACCTGTACGATTAACTGCAGCATAACCCTACTACATTTTAGAACTGTAGAAACATGTTCTGCCCATTGCCATGATTTCCAAAATTTTGCTCATCCATTGTGCACTTGGTCCAAATCAGTGTTTAGGTTTGATGTTTTGTGTAGCAATGCACTAACCTTTTGAATTACTTCCAGGGACGAGAGGAGCAAATGGTTCATTTTTAAAAGCCATCCAAGCGACTCCAGCTAGATATCCTTTCAGATATGAATTTTCTTTGTTTGCTTGTCGGAGTTTTCAGCCTGTATATTGTCAGATGCAATTTCTTACTATCTTAAAAAATGCTAACCTCCAGTATGTGCTAAAATCGCTTCAATTTGCGATTTTATGCCCAAAGTAATTTTAAAATCATTAAATTCATTTAAAATCCTAATTCGATCAGTTTAGTTAATCACCCGCTAGCGCATCGCCATCACCCGCCATCGCATCGCAGTCTGATCTGTTCTATCGTTTCGGTCACTGGTGATGTAAGTGCTGGTAAGTGTCGTCAGCCTTCACCGATCGATCTCTTGTCATAATTGCCCAATGCCCACCTTCATTTTACCTGTCATAAAAAAAGGTGTTTTCATAATCCACAAATGCGAAAACGTACATTTTTTAAAAATGATGCACTTTTTTCCACGTTATTTGATATTTGTTGATGTTTTTGTAATGAAGTCGCCGCTTTATAACTTTTTTTTTTGCACCGCATCAACCACCGTTGAGCACAGCGCTGCAATGATAACTATGCCAAAAATGAACATTTTTGATGTTTTCGCCACATTCAAGACTGAACCGAATAATTCCTGAACAGAACCTATCTCCAAAATTAAACTGCAAACTCTTTTCGCCTCCGCAGCGCTAACCGTAAGTTGACACTGCAACGCCAACTTCGTTTATAAATATGTAAAAAGGTCTCTTTTCAGTGTTTGGCATAAAGCTACAGCTTCCATAACCATATCATTAAGGGTATTCAAGGGTACGCTAATGTCGACCCTCTGTACATACTAAATCTTTTTTCTCTCTACATAAAACAGCTGACACGCACATAGCCTAATTTGCTGGTCATATAGGCCTATACTTTAAACTTGCGATGTTACTAATCATTTTCATTGACATCACTGCACCATTATTAATAATTATTTTTACTGTTCAAACTTAATCTTAAGCTTTATTGAAAGCATTTCGGTAGTATTAAAACTTCACTAAACTCAGTCTGGTTAAGTAATAGTTATTGGTGACAAACTGTCAAGATAGCAATTTTAACCCACTGCTGCGAGGATTTGTCCAGCGAGATGATGCAAATGTCGAGGGGCGCAGCCCCGAGACTTTTGCATAGTCAAACTGGACAAATCCTCGCAGCTGTGGGTTAAAAATAGATATCCGTGATTTGTCACCAATAACACCTTTATATCACGGTTGGGACGTCAAGCTAAATCGTATTTAATTAAAATGTGTTTGTGTTTTGTGTAAATTGCCTTAAGAGGTCATACCATTTTCGTTTGTGGAGGGGGAAGTGTGTGATAGGCGGACCAGTCCTTTCGCTCAAAGTTTGTGGCGGGAGGGGGGGAGTTAAACAGTCTAAGCGTCGGGGGGTAAGCTGGGATCTTGCTTGTGTTTATCGAAGTGTTTATCGTGTTTGGGGCGAATAATTCGATATGTGGCACAGCAGGGATAAAGTGACATTGGTGGGACATTCTTTGAAGGTATGTAATTCATTTTGTGCATTTGTAGCTTGAGAATTGTTTAAAAATACGGTAATAGGGTATTGGTGCGAATGAAGGTCATTGCATTTTAGTTTGTGGAGGAAGGTGGGGGGGGGGGGGGGAATTAGCGCGAAGTGAATAAGCTTAGATATGGGTGGTTTGTTAGCCTGTGGTATGGCGTGAAAGTTTGCAGGGATAGGATTTCTTTCCTTTTAAGTAATTAGTTTTGTACGTTTTTTTTGCACGCTGTATTAGGTTATTGGTGTGTGCGTTCCCGGTCGCATGATCCGGAAGTGTCAAAAGTTTGGGTTATCGGCAAAAGTGTCGGGTAACTTGATAACCCACACTTTTTGTTGGTTAACAGGATTTAACCTATGGAAATTTAGCATGGCATTGAGGTAGCGTGACGTCACAGCCGTGGTATAACTGGTATTATAGCAAACGTCCAAAACAGTGTATCTTGTATTTTTTTCAGTTTATTAAAAATTCAGAAAGGAAATTCCTGCAAGTGGAATGTATATCCTCCCTCTCAACTGACAATAGCGAATTCGTACTGTTAAACTGTTTTACCAAAGTAAAAAGGCCCCGATGTCGATCTACAAGGTAAACTGTTTTAGTCCAAGAGCTATTAAATTTTTATTTTCAAATTCTTCAACTGTCCACATTGGACGAGGTTTCTCCAGCTCAAAGAGTCGGTGACTTCTTTGCTCCAGGTGCAGATACATTGTTCTCCAGGCCTTCAGCCATTCACTGCTTAGCTTTCGAAAGTTTCAATTCCCCTCCCCAATGAGGAGAGCATGGCTCCCTCGTCTGTCCACGCTTTTCTTCTTAACACTTTTGAGTGACGGTACCCATGGCAACCAAGCTCCTCCCTGTCCCATTGTCCCTCTCCACCATGCAATAGTCACTCTCATACAGGTACCATAGGGAGAGCCAGCCAGCCAGACAGCCTCTATAAAACCAACCTGCAGCCCATTAATCTTCAGCATAGATCGCACCAATCGCTACAGGTTATGCCAGTTGAGGGGTCGAGATCACGTTCAAATTCAGCATTTAGTTTATTACCCCATTAACTTAAGGCTTCCACGCGTCTCGTTCTAAAAACTTAGCTTTATCGTAAACATTTAATGTAGGGTTGTATTTTTCAAACTGTTAACTTTCTCGGTGGTGTTTCTTATTGCCGAAGCAGGAGAACTTACATAACCTGTTAATTTTGCTTTCGATCCTCGCAATGCTGCGTTTCCCTGGAGGTTTTTAGTTGCTTGTAGCCACCAGCTCTGTAACCCGAACTGCGCCTGCACTGTCGTAGCCCTCCTCTATAAAAGTGCTTTCGCGCAATCGGCAGTTATTCATTTTCCTTTAGCTTGTTTATCCAAAAAACTAAGATTGGAGAGGATACCCGGACTCCAACCATAAAAAACCTCGGGGAAACCTTCACTCTGCAAACGGACACTTAATAATATAATAATAATAATAATAATAAGCAATTTTGCCAGCCCAGGAAAAAGGCCAGCATGGAGACGGAAGGGAAGACCTCAAACACCGCCCCTGGAGAATTTAAACTAAACACGGAACCCCCACCCCGACGGGGAAAACAATTTAATTTACTGAAGCCCCCCCAACCTCTAAAAGACCTCCGTCTTCTGTTGGTTATGTCTCTGGAAGTTACCATCCGATTCAACCACTGTTTTCATTGGCTTAATAGCCCTACATTAAAACTCTATTTCTGTGAAAACAGAACTGTAAAATTCCACACCGTTATTTCACAGCAGCCATTTGAAAAAGTGTCCAAACTGAGCCGTAGCGCTCACACTTCCGATCGCCATAACTTCCAAAACTATGTACATTTGTATTTATTTTTCTCATTCGCAGAATCCTCCTCACTGTGTTACTTATGGGATGTCCCTCTTTGCATTCGGCACCATTTTTCCCTCTCATTTGCATCAAATTTTAACCTAATTTATGCAATATTGCGTCACTTCCGGTCGCGTCGCTCTCACTTCCTCTATCCTCCTGACAATCCACTGTCGGCTTTGCGGCTGGCCCGACACTCCCGCGCCAGAGGCGGCGGGCGGGAAACGAAAGTAACACAGTTTCGTCGGATTCTACTCTGAGAACTTCGATTCTCCTGGCGAGAACAAGTTCTCTGGTAGAATCTCCATTTCTCCTTGTTCTTTTTAGGTAAAAAATCTTAAGGCCATGCCACACCGCACCGTTTTGTCCGGCATGTCCGTCGTCCGATGCCTCAAATGTAGCCTGCGGGCACAACGCAGAGCCTCCGTTGCGTCTCCGACTCGTTTCGAAATATTTCATTTCTCTCCGGTTGACGGACCGGTGGAGTTGTCCGTCAGCCAATCAAAATGCTTAGCGCCATACGTGTCTTTCTCTCAGCGCTGGAGACAAAGATGGCGGCTCCACACCAGACCATCAAAAACTACCAAAAATTGAAAAGAATAATTCTAAAATCAAGTGTACATAACTAGTAGCAATACAAGCACTCGCCAAAATTGGTTTTAGCGGCACGAATGACCCCAATTCAGTGCGTACCTACAGTTTTGCATTCGGACGATTCCATTCCTTTTACTTGGGGGAGATAGGAATAAAGGGGTCAGCAAGCGTTCTTGGCGGACAGGTGTGGCAGTGGTCCCCGTTTTTCAGCGTTGCTTTGCCGGAGACGGAGCCGGACAACGGAGACGGTGACGTTGTGGTGTGTACGGTCCTTTACAACCCTAGCTTAGTTGTGTCAATAGGAGGGGCTGCCAATTGGTACTTATGTAGGATACAGACATTTTAGTGCGATATATTTTATTTTGTTTGTCGGCCGCAAATGCCATGAAAAATGTCCATATACTTCAAACCTTAATATCCGTTGATAATTATAAACTAAGCTAGTCTATTTAATCTTTAACTCATAATCTTTTGCCCCGTGAATGCCTAGTGATTTTTATTCACTAGTTATTTTAACGGACTCGAATTTCGTTGTATATATTTTACTACAAATCTCCTTCCAAACTCCGACTTAGACCTCATCCGAATGCAAACCATCTAGCTATCTTTCAATTAAACTAATAGCAAAGATCTGAGCATCCTTCTATTAATTACAACCCAAACAGGTTAAAAGTAAAGGCCTTTTCACTTTATTAGTCAAGTAAAACTTTAATTACACCTTCCTTACACAGGCCTCGTTTCTTCAAAGCTGCTTCAAAGCTGCTCCCTTTGCAAAACCACCAGGTCCACCCACTTTCTTTTGTTCTCTCTGCCCTCAGCCAATGAGGAGGGTGCAGCTCTCCTCGATGTCCACGCTTGGTCTGGCTGGATCCCCCACGCTAGCATAAAAACCCCAAGCAGCACTCAATCGATATCACAGATCTCAAGCTAGAGGTGGTCACGTCGGTCGGGAGTGGAGATGTCACGGTCTGAAGGTTGCCATGCCGGGAATGGTAGTGGTTCGTATGCGTTACTAGTTTAGCTTTGAAAATTTAACTTGAGGACCCCCATTCTAAACTTATAGGTTAAAACTTAACTTCTAGTTTGAGAAATGTTATGGTTGGCTAAGCCATCGGCATTTCTGGCCCCCTGCCTTCGATAATGTAAGGGTGGTGCCGTTCCTAACAACCAATTTTTCTTGGTTTATTTTAAACCCAGTTTTAATCTAAACTAGGGATCGACCGATACAGGTTTTCGCCGAACCGATCCGATGCCGATAACTGTCATACCGATGCCGATCCGATACTGTAACGGCGGGTGCTACGACGGGGTAGTGCTTGTAGCATCGCCGGTCGCCTGGTGTAACTAGATCTTCCTTACTATTACTCTGGTTTGACTTGTAGTACTTTTTTAGTTAAAACAGCACAACTGCTACAGTCCCGGTGTAGAGAATGGAGCTATGATGTCCTAATCATGTAGGCTAACTAGTAATAATAAGCGGTAACGCTGCCCTGCCACCAAGGTGGGAAATAGGCTAGCTAAGTTAAATTTGAAGAGATTTGTCTTAAATACTAACTTCTAGCGAACAACGAACGAACAAACCGACGGACGTTTAAAACTCCTGGTTTTTATTTTAAACAAGCATGAGAAAAATATCGCACTTTACATTGGTATATTTACACCTTAGTTTAGATTAAATAACAAGGGGAATTTACATTAAATTCAAACTAGAAGAAGAATTATGTTCAACAAACAATTTCAAAATAGAAACAGTGAATTTTTAGGCAACGGGGATTCGCAAAAGAGCCCTCTAAATTACGAACAGTCTCGACTGTGTAGTAATATTAGACCTACCTACAGCTATGTTTTAAAAGGGAACACCCAGTTAATCAAACCGTACCCATATGAATATCACGTTAGAAAAGGGATGTACACTCCATGAAGTACTGCGCTTCTGCAAATCTAACTGACCCGACGGCCTTTGTTTACATTAAAGTTGCATTAATGAAACTGAAAATAAAGCTGGTTTTTAGTAAGGGACCGTGAACCCTTAAATTATGGCCGCCAACATCCGAAATGCCGTTTGGCTTGACGCACCATAAAGGTTAACATCAAAGCTACGAGGTTAAGTTAAAATTAAACTATAAATTTTGACGTGTGTAAACGCGGTCTCGTATCAGACGCTCGTGGTGAGGACACCTCAACACCACCGAAGAAAACACCTGAGGGCAGAATTCTTCCACACCAGAAGAACATCGTCTTTATGGCGATATATACTTTAAAATTGTAAATATTGTATATTGTTCCTTTAGGCATAAAGCCAAAACACTTTCCAGCTTAGTTATGTTTTAGATGTTGAAAACACAATATTTTTTATTTGTAACAGGTGACGACTTTGTTTATTCATGAAAAATGTCCGACGTTCAAACCACTTTAAAAGCTAACCTAACCTGCGTTATAGCCTTTTAAAAACTAGCTGGTACATTTAATCTTTTGATTTTTGCACTTAATGCACTTTGGTAAACTTAACTTCTTGCCATGAACCCTACCGGAGCTCGAACTTTTATGTTTGTTTATTTTTACGGACCCAATGTTTATTTTTATGTTTTTGAAAAGTGATTGTTGAAAACAGATTGTTACGCACAATTTCAGAATAAAAATACTG